>JAKSZP010001653.1:0-100855 GCA_022478985.1 Massospora cicadina | reverse complement strand
ACCAATTCTTTTGGTCACCATGGCTCCCTCTATTGCCAATTGGGCCCAGCGAGTCTGATACTTTTGGTCCTACAACCCCGCTCTTGTTAACTTCTGATATCAATACATGGGGATCTTATGGCCCTATGTACAACAATGGAAAGAGAGAATCAATATCCATATTGCCCCCAATGAGTTGGCCACTCAAGCCAAGAAATCGTCGAGACTATCCCAGCAATCCCACCACATACAGTGGGAACTGCTGAGTTGGGGATGGGTTCAGTGTGGTTCGCCATTGGAATACTCCTTACCCTGCTGCTACGCCACCACTTCGTTGTATCACATTTCCTGGCTCCATATCAAGTCACATGGTTGGCAATGCCCCTGCCATTCTGGCTTGCTTTTTGGGTGCTCACGCATCCTGACTGGCAGGTCAGTCTAAACTTCTTCTGCCGTTTCCATGACAGGTTCCCACTGGTTCCACATATAGAGTAGGTATGGGAGCGGCAGCGCTGGCCACTCCTGGCGTGATCACCTGCACCTTTGGGGATCTCCTATACCATCTTCCCCACTCTAGTTGCACCAAGCTACTTCAAACAAACAGGAAAGATGGCAAATGAGAGATGTTTATTTAGAGGGAATGAACAACTATTTATACTACTTTCAGGGCTACTGCGCCCAAGTACTCTTTGGCCCATCATCTTCTGTAAAACCCATCAGCCTCTTGATTCCAAACTTCTATCAGATCATAAACTCTTTATTCATACTTCATAGCGATTCCCTCTTAGATCAACTCTTCAGATCACTGAATATTAAATTAGGTCAATCCATCATCAGCATAAGTTGCTGGTCAATAGTATATAAATTTGTATATAATAAAAATTTGAGCATACTCAGCATGAGTCACTGGTGCTCCAAATTAGATGACAGAACCATTTGGATGAGTCATAATGGATTTATCAGCTTTCGCTAAAAACTCCCACAACAATTTTCAGATGGCAGTTTAGTGGTGAATGCAGCTTCCGTCAAGCCTAAACTTGATTAAATATATAACATTAAATAGTATCAAACTAGGCAATTATTTGTCAATTACGCCAAACTAACCAAAACCCTAATTCAGATACTATTGGAATGATTCATCTGGTTAAAATCCCAACAATGGTATATGGTGGAATGACACAGCTTAATCTGCACAATAGCCAGAAGTTTGGTCCAAAAACGTGCCATAAACTATGGCCCTCCATCACTATTGATCTCCCAAGGTAAGCTGATCATCAAGAACACATGTTGCACAAAGAGCTGGGCTGTCACCTCGAAGGCGATGGCTGATGAACAAGGGATAAAGAGAAAAAACTTGGTAAAGTGGTCCATGACCACCATAATTGTGTCAAACCCATTGGATATAAGAAGATCAACGATGAAATCAACTGATAATGAGGCCCACAGGCCCTCCACCTGCTGCAGGGGATGGATAAGATCAATTTTACCTGATCTATCTGATTTTATCACAAGCACATCACACTATTGGTAATCCACGACAGAATATACATGGAAATACCTGGCCAGGTAAATGTCCGTTTTACCAGATCACTGTCTTTTTGTAGCCAGTTGACCTACCACTGGGAGGGTCATGATGGGCACAAATTACTTCTCTACGGAGTTAGGTGGAACCCACGGCCTTGAACTGAATTTGATTGTCCCCTCTGCCAAAAAGTAATGGGCCCGCTTATGTGCTATAAGTACCAGCTGGTCAAACAGGTTCAGCCTCTCTAAGCAGGATGTTTGACCCACCAATAATCAAGGGACTAAAGGCACAACCAGGGACCAGTCCACCATTAAAATAGTGGGTGGAGAAAAAGTGAAAATCTAGGTTAGCATAATTGCCGTGGTTAGCTTCTGCTCATCCTCATCCATTGGACTCAAAGCAGGGTTTTGACTTAACAAATCGTGTGACTTCAAGACTTCTTTAATGAGCTCATATTTAAAATTAAAACTGCAGTGGTTGCAATAAATCCAGGACTGCTGATGCACACTTTTTAGTTTTTGGAATTGAATAAGGGTCTGATGATCTCTCCACACAATCACTTCATGCCGCGCGCCTTGAAGAAGGTACTTCCAGTGGGTAAGCGACCACAACATGGCAGAAAACTCCTTATCTAAATGGCCAGGTTTGTTCATATGAAGCAAACTTGTGCGAAAAATAAGCAAATGGATGCTCCAACTCATTATGCGCCTGACTCAGCACTGCCCCACGGCGGCTGGTGAGGCGTCACATGTTTTAATAAAAGGTGTGGTGGAATTAGCATGTTTGATAATGGGATGCGCCAAAACACCTCCTTGATAATGTCAAATGATGTTGGCATCCTCCATCCAAAGGAACGGACATCATTTTCCTGTCAAGGGATGCAGCAGCGAGGCCAACTGCAGGAGAGCAAGGTTTTTTTTGCAAATTATGATTAACTCAAGAAGCTCCACAACTGTTTCTGGGTGGTAGAGGTAGTCTACTTGAGGATTGCTTTAAGCTTGTTGAGGGCAATCCTGTACCCATATTTCAGGACCAAGTTACTTAGGAAGTTAATCTCCTCCATGCAAACTTGCACTTGAAGGGCTTTGCATAAAGGTCCACCTTGTGCAATGCAGCCAGCACCACCTCCAGGTCCTTCTAATGCTGCTTGGGAGTGGGGGAATGTATGGTGATATCATCAATGTATACCACCGCATAGGTGAAATGAAGGTCTTTGAGGATGTCATTAATTATATGCTGGATCGTGGATGGGGCGTTTGTTAAGCTGAAAGACATTACGCAGAACTGGAAGATCCCTCTTCTGTTATGGATTGCTGTAAGCCGCTCCTGGCCCTCTGCCACCAAATTTAGTTAAATATGTTAATGATATTGTGTTTTAAAAACACCCAGAGTTTTGCAATTATCTAGCTAATCATCTGGTTGAGGAGGAAGTAATAGGGGTCATGAGCAATCATATTATTTAGATGCACTTAGTCCACGCAGGAGCGCAACATTCCATTGCCTCCTGAGTGAAAACTATGGGTAATCAGTGAAGAAGAGATTTCCAAAACCCACTTTTTTTTAAACATATTCTCTAATCACACCTCCAGCGCCTTGTCCTCCTTTTCCATGTAGATATGCAATGGACAGTTGATATTGAGAACATCCACCATCAAAAAGAAGGCTAGTCATATTTAAAATGTATGGGAGGCATCTGCCCTTTCCAGATCAAAAATATGCTGATATGCTATCAACATCAGGGAAAATCTGGTGGAAGGTTCGTAGGAGAAGGAATTGACATAATGGAGCCCACCTCACATTCCAACATGAATGTATCATAAGCGGAAACTCCCCCATAGCTGAGTATTTGTGAAGGACAATACGTTTGAGTACATATTGAGGTTGACTTATTGGCGACGCCACAAACCCACCCCCAGAAAACTGGGAGTAGCAGAACTGGCACCATGGCAAATGAATCACAAAAACGAAAATGGTGCACCAAAAAATGTACACGATGCCATATCATATACAAATCCTTGGTTGGAGGAAGCACCAACACTGATGCAACCACTTCATGGTCCAAATTCAGATCATGCATGAGTTTCAAATTCATTAACTTTCCTGCCGCTCCTGTATCTACAAGAGTTTTAATTGATACCTTGTGTTCACCCAACCAAATTTCAAAAGGCAACAAAAAATAGGCAAAATTCTGTTTGTTGGCAATAGCATGGGACACCACTGGATGAGACGTAATAATTGATAAGTTGTCCGAGGAATTGGAACCTGAAGGGGAAATGGGACCCTCAGCGGAAAGAGCCTTTTTAAAATCTTTTCATTGGGATGTTGACAACTCAGGTACCAGGGTATTGGCACCTACCAGGTTCTTTATAAAAAAGTCACTCCAATCGGCGTTAAGGAAGGGGAAGGGGAAGAAACCAGACAGGGAGAGGAAAGAACATCCTCAGGAACCAAGCCACACACCCTTGGCATTTGGCCTAACAGCCACGATGAGAAAGGTACAGGTTGCATGCCACCTTGTTATTTAGAGTTCCACTCAAAAATTCTTTGGTAGGGAACGCTTTAAGTACACCTCTTACCCCACCTGGCGAACTCTGGAGCATGGTACTGAAAGAAATGGCCGCCACAACCACCTGCTCCAAAAAAATCAACTGAGATTCCCAAACGCGAAATGGTTGGCAGAAATAGGATCCATAGCAGCCCAGAATATCACAATCAGAACTTCCAACGGAAGTACTAGCCCAGGAGCCTGACTGGAAGGCTTCAATGAATGATATCAGATAATAAGCTTCTGCACCAAAGTGAGAAATTTTAGGTTGAGATGATTTTAAAGCAGGCGCCTGAACCACTGATGACACCAAAGTAATCAAGGGGGTGGAAACTCCAGCTTGGTTGTCTAAACAGAACCTCAAGCACCTAACAGCAGGATTCTTTAACCACACTTAAGTGTGCTAAACATGATGGGCATCTGTAAGGGAGGAGGAAGCCACCATATTGGCTGAAAACCTAACACACAACTCTTCCAGAGCATCTAAAACCTGATTTGCCACTTCTGAGGAAGGTAAGGACAAATCCACCCCAAACGAACAGGGATTAACTGGGATAGAATCGTCAGGAAAAGTATTGATTCAGGAACTCCACCGCCACCATGAGAAACACCTGACAAATGTATTAACTGAACATACAACAAATTCTAAACTAAGAACTGATTGTAAGTTCATTTTATATAATGAGACCATTGCATCAACTACTCCAGAAGAAGAGGGAGGTGAAGAAACTAATGGTTAGTCAATTATCTTATAAACCAGATAATAATCTAATACTAGCTTTCTAGTTTGTTTGAGTGGACAAAAAGAACATAAACCAAAATATCTAGGTATAGCCATCCAAACGATTTAGTTTCTCATCAATAAGGGAACAACTATGGGATGACGGTTGACAATCACTGTTACTAACATTCCCACCAGCAACCACACATTTGCAAGATAGGTGACCACAGATTTCATGGCGGTTGTTTCCTGAGACCCCAGGGGGTCCAGAATCAATTTCAAGAGCTTGAGGGATCAAATGAGAGGAAGGATCACATACTTTGGCCCACTGAGTGTGGTTCACCCCAAGGAGCAAGGGCACATCATGGCGCCACAAGGGATCCTGACAGGGGGTCAACCCCAGGTAACTACCATTTTAATATACCCATTCAAGTTGGGAGGGCAACGAAGTAATGATTATGGCCACTATGGCCCAGTCATTATATAGACTAAGAAACGTGGCAATTAGCAAGAGCACAGCCAAGAGTTAGCTCAAATAATAAAATATAAATCATTAAATGAAGTTTTGTTTATTTAAACAAAGGGAAAAAATATATTAGCAACAGTAACTGTGGGTGGCTGTTGTCTTAAGTGCAAAACTTGTGGACTTTTAAAAGTTTGAATTAACTAAGGGCAGTAAATCACATTCAATTACAGCATATCAATATTCAAACTCTTCACAACACTGAATCAAGCTCGCCATGTCCAGCCGACTTAGGCTCAAATTTTCCACTAAATTTTCCCTCCTGGCGCGATTTTGCTTAGCAAATTGGCAGCGCTTCACGCAGTGGATTACTGAGTGTGCCCATGGCCATGGTAGGTAGGGGAGGCTGCATATTGCATTGAAGAGGTTTATCACACCATTCCTTTGGGGATGAGCTCACCTTTTCAGGTGAGGTGAAGACAAATTGATGGGCTTTAAACTGAGCACACAATGGACTATTTCATTATTCTGGGAACCAAAATAAAGATTTAATAAAACTTACATTGGGGCCTAAGACTACTGAGAGAGGATAGTGGCCACAACCTTTCCACTGAAAATGGCTTCTTGCTGCTGCCACCTCCAGACACACCCCCAAATTCTCTGCACCAACTCCTGGGTGGTGAGAAGGGGAGGCTGGGGAGAAACTTCAGCAGTTAGACCATCACCCACCTATCATCTACCACATGGGTTAAGTCGCTCTGGGGTATGATAGTGATGGCCGCCTTCTTAGACCTTTTTTTGTCTGTAATGGGAACTCCTCATGATTGAGGTGCGGGGATATGCCTTGGGACCTACAGCTGGAATATAGAACAAACCAAAGAGCTATAACTATATAAAATTTGGGCGTGGAAGCTTAAATGATACCCATATTGTTCCAGTGGAATGAGACCTAAATTAACATAATGTTATTTAAATAAAATTCTCATTTGCCATAGTTTGTTATTTCAGACTGGCAGAATGAACTACCATTTTAATATCCTTTTTTCGTAAGAATTTATAAATAAAATTTCATTTTGTTACTCCTCTTCTTGAAATCTGTTCTCCAAATTGACCATGGTCTCTTTCTTAGTTGGCCCCTATAACTATCCTATCACAACACCCTGGTTTTGAGGCACAAATGCTAAACTACATGGAAGTCTGGAACTGTTGTTCTTCACCCTGGATGATCATTCTAAATAATAAACTTAATAGATAAATCTATAAAAAGTGCCTCAATTGGAGCCTTTACATATAAGAAAAAAATTACTTTTCTTTGGAGAGTAAACTAGATATTGAATTTCAAGTTGAGAAAAAAGGACTTCTTTCCACTTAGTGCAACTTTCCAAGCCAAATTACACAAATTTAAAATAAAACAAATCAAATTCGCCCATAGTAGTTTTTCTCTGATGTCCTCAGATTCTCCACCAGCTGCTCCAGAGTGGGGAAGCGGCTAAACTCCCCCCGCCATTCAACATCCAGCAGGAAAACGCGCTAGGACTGGTTCACCCAGTCATTTCAAACCTATGGGCCAATTTGTTCTGCCCAAGGACCTGGACGCCCACCTGCTCATACCTAAGCGGTACCATGCTGCCCCCTAGTGCTCCCCTGGAGCAACATGCACTATGGCATAAGGGGCAAATATGGGAAACTATTCCCATACCACGACCAAGCCATTATCAAAATGGCACAGGCGGTGATGATACCCACCGGATTTATCGATTTCTGCTCCTACAAGGGGTATTTCAACCTCAGCTTCACCTGTGAAGCTGACGCTGCCACTGCAGCAACTGTGCCCCTGATATTCCAGGGCACCCCTCTTCCCACGACTCAGACTTGGCTCCCAGCAGACACCACTCTGATGGTCCAGTTTCCTGGCCTGCCCACCCACCTCCCCCTGAAGTGCTCCACCAGGAGCTGATGGCCAGCTTGGCAGCCTATGGCTCCAACCCCATCTTACAATTTTTGGTCCCAAATGGGGCCACACGACTTGCTGGGCCTCGTGCATATGCCATGATAAGCCCTGAATTTAGTAAAATTGTGACAGCAATTCCGCCGCGCACCATTATTCCCTCAGCGCCTGACCATCCCTTTTGGGCCTGCGTTGAGGGCAGGCGGACGATCTTTCCATCATGTTTTGAGTTAGACCACTCAAAATGCAAGTGCCCCTACTCAACCACTTTAGATGGATCAGATGACTCATCCGTCAACCTCCAATCTGATGCCCACCCTGTACAATTTCAGGTATGGGGCACAATCCTACCTCCTCCACCCCCAAAGCCTGTTGCTGCAGCTACACCTGCAGCCACTAATCAGCCTCCTCCCCACCCCAATGCCATAAATAATTCCTCCAATAAAACATCAGATTGGATCCCAGTTTGATCCCATGCTTCCACAAATGAATTGAACAAACCTCAATTGTATGCTGATTCCCTAAGCCAATTCAACCAAAATTCATGGGAATTATTGGATGAAATCAATGAATCAGGTAACATTATTGATGAAACGTCACTGCAAGTTGAGCGGCTTTGTAACGCAGAATGGGATGTAAAATTCCCGCCTCAAAAATATGTCCCACAACCTAACGCCAAACTGTTCTACAGTGACCATCAGCTTACAGTAGAAGCAGCCGCCTCACCAGATTGCCGTCCACTCCACAAAGCTGCCGCCAAATTTGTGGCTGCACTTGCAGAAGGAATTCCAACTCCCATTATCCCCAATTATCTTACTACACAAAGTAAGATCAATATGAAAACTTTACACAAAAACGTCACTGAAGCCATCCAGAACGTGGTAACAGTAGCACAGAATCTGAAAGCAAAAATAACCTGAACCATCATTACCACGTTTGTTAAACTCCCAGACGCCCGCCTCAAAGCTGAAGATGCTTTGGCCAAATACATCGTTGGCATTATGATGGCTGGAAACTATTTGGAAGTTCCAGTCATCAAGAATATTGAACCCCTTACCGCCGATGCCCCCACACCCTTACTATCTGCCTTAACATGCACCCTACTCTGGGATGAGATGGATGCGGCTGAAGATGAGCCCCCCAATTCCCCCTCCCCGTCCACCATGGAGGGATAGCAATATTTGCTGCTCACCTGGTTAGATATTTTGTTAGGTATGATTTAATTGATCCATCCATTTTGGGCGTTTTTTTGAATCGTTATTTTTTATGATTTTTAGTTTTAGTTCAAACTTTGTTCGTCCCCTGGTTGGCTTACCTCAGTTAAATAAAAGGTGAGAAAAAAGGGAATATACCCTCACCTGATAAATCGCGGCCCAGCAAGAGCTATGTAAATAGATAATAAATCATGCATCAAAAAAGCTTAACAAATGCTTGCGTCCCAAAAAATATTTTTTAGTGGATAAAGGGAGCCTAAATTTACCAAAACTTACCAGAAATTTATAGTTTTATTAAAAATATTTAAATTACATTAACTTGATAATTAAATCAAGTCAAAAAATGGGATTATGACAATCGTTGTAAATGACTTACTAAGTTCTAACCATGAGATTCTCATTTACAATCATTGATAATTACATCATCCAAACAAAAATAGAAATCCTGGTGCACGAAAACAAGGACTATTGAGGAGGTGAACTATAAACAAGTGATTTTAGAATGGGTGACTTTATGGGAAAGGAAGTTTGAAAGGAATCAATTGGAAAACTAGGATTCTCAGAAAGTTTCAGCGGTTCCCCTGGTGATCTTCTGGAGGGCGCAAGAGACCTCAACTGCCAGCAGTCCAACCAACCACCCCTAAACTTACCATCCTCCTCTCCAGAAAGCCAGCAAAACAATGAAGTGGTTTAGAGGGTCCAAAGGCAATGCTTGTGACATTGCCACTGATCCATCTTGCAGGCTTCCTGGTGCACAACCTTCCAAGGAAAAAAATGTCAAATTGGAATAATGTAACAGGAAAGGTTCCCAAGACCTTGCCCACCAACTTGACATAGGCAAATCTAACACAAAAAGAGAGTTGTCTCAATAAAATGGCAGAAAAAGTTGCGTTGGAAACCAACTGACAGCCCAAAGTATACTAAAAGGTAAGTATGATACCCACTGAATTTTGGTGTTTCAGGTAAATAGCACACAAAGTGACATTTGCATCAATATATACCCTAACATCTTGAGATTCAGCGAATGTATAAAAAATGCCACTGGCCTCTGTCACCTGGCGGGCTTCTCAGAGTTGCGCTCACAAGTGCATAGCCAGCCCTCCTCTTATGAAAATTCGTGCACCCCTGACTCAACCACAATTCCTTCCTGGTTGGCCTCTAAATTACCTTCTTGTAACCCCCTTGTCACGGAGCACAAATGAAAAAATACATGGAATTCTGAAACTGTTGGTCCTCTCCTTGGCCAACCATGCCAGAAAATAAAAATTTGGATAGATATCTTATAAAAATGTGGCCTCAAGTAGGGATCTTTTCATATAAGCAAAAATGAGCTTTATTTTGGAGAGCAAACTGAGGTAGATAAAATTTACAGGAGAGGGAAGGGGAACACACCTTTACTTGATAATTTGTAGCCAAGCAAGAGCTACGCAAATAAATAATCAATTAGGCATCAAAAGAACTAGCAAATGCTGGCGTCCCAACAACCATTTGTCAGTGGATCAAGGGAACCTAAATTTACCAAAACCTACCAGAAATAAAAAAATTAAAAGAAAGATCACAAATTGCATTGATTCATCAATTAAGTTGAGTTGGAGAAAAGAAATAGCAACTGTTGTCATAAATGGACTTGCTAAGTCCTAACTTTAAGAAATGCATGTATGATCACCAATTGTTACAAAAGTGGTATGATTGATCTTCTGACTGAAAGTTGGCGATAGTACACATTGAGACACTGAAGATAGTGCTTGCCAAGGAGTATAACCTTGGTCTTGTGGCGATTGATCTTGGCATTATTTACATGCTCATACTGACTGACAGTTTATTCAAGGGATGAGCGTTTGATGGGTTGAAAACACCTATTACACAATAAGCTTAGATTGTTAATACTTTGAGAGGGTTCTGACCTGTAGAGGTAAACCTTCAGGGTCTGATTTATGATGCGCAGAATAGGGTCCAGTCCAAGATGTACAACAAAAGGCTAAGGTGGGCGCCCTGTTTTTAACTGTGCATTGGGATAATGGGATTGGCAACAAACCCTGGGCCACAAATGGCTATGGTAGCGGAATCAAATGAAAGCATCACCCATTAAATGAATGAGGTGGAAGGTGAAAAGTTTTAAGAGTTGCAATAAGATACCTCCAATACACATATGAATATGCTTTTTTCTGGTCCAAGGAGATTAAGGAACATATGACTAGACTGGAATACGTTGGCAACAGTAAGAATGTTGTCCCAGATACTTGAGTGGGAACAAATCTATATTGATTGTATGATATGGCTGTTTGAGCAATCATAGCTAAAAGCTTAGACAGTATCTTGGTCATTATTTTAGAATATTCGTTGATGAGTGGAATTGGGCACCAGTTACCCAGATCATTAGGATACCCCTTTTATAAATAATTGACCACAAAGGCTTATGACTTGACAGGTATTAGGATTGTCTCTAGAAGTCACTTTATTATAAAAAATTTGAGCAAAGGTGTGATTAAACTGAAGTGTGTCTGATAGAGCTCATAAGGAATGAAATCTGGGCTAAGGCTTATGTGGTGAGGCGCCATACATACAGCATCCTAAAGTTTTACATTAGAGACAAAACTAACAAGAATAGACAATTTAAAAAGAGAATTGATTTTTGTTATTAAAAACCAAATCATGTACACTGGTCCAGCTATCTTCTTAATACAGGTTGTTATAAAAATGGTGAACTGTTTCAAATATTTTACTGGGGGAGAAAACATCATTCTTCAACAGTATGGATTATGAATCTAATAAAAAACTTTAGTAACCCTGCACAAATTACCTATCTTCTGTCTATATAACTAGCGTTGGAATTATTAAATGCAGATGAAGCTGTGGCTAAATGCCAGTAAAAATATGTTTTGTTAGGGTTCCATCAATTATCAAAATAAGAGATTTTTATCAATTCTAAACAGTTGAGATAAGAACTATCTGATTGACTCTAAAAATTCAGATAATTACTAACCTTATTGATGGTTATCTACCAATCTGTATATCTGTATAAATAAAATCACTGTGGATATATATATGTGACATCTTATTTTTATTTAACTGAGGCAAGCTGACCAGGGGACAGGCATTACCGAAAGAAAGAAATGACATGAAACCTGAACAGTGTCAACTCCGTCGAAGAAAGTTTTTCCACCTCCGGATCGGGACTCAAATTTTCTGGTTACATCATGGGTAAGGTTTTCGTGTTATTAGACCTACTAACCGCCAATAGCTTCCTTTGGCTGGCACCCCGATCGATGTGCGAAGGGCGGGAATCGAACCCGCAACCTTCAGGTTGGTAGCCGTACGCCCTTACCGACTCGCCTTCCACCCCCTATATGTGACATCTTTTCCTAGATAAATGATCTAAGAAATATCAAAACTCAGCACAAATATTTTATGATTTAGGAGAAAATGTAGACAGGTTTATAAAAGTAATATAGTATTATAAATAAATTAATATAGATTTGTAACTTTTACCTTATGGGAAAATTTTTTTGAGCTTATATATGTCTTAGCTGGTTATCATTCATAATTTGAAATTCCTGAACCAATTCATCTCTCTGGCATTTCATCTATAATTAATGTAATGGGCTAGGTAGCGTGTCCATCATCACAGAATAAATACTTACTAAACTGTGTCCAATGATTTTTAAACTTTTACAATTACTTTGATCATTTTAAAATTTCTACCAATTACTAAAAATTTAAACATTATGATATTATATATGACAAATTTAACTCCTAAAATTTGTCAAAAAATAACTAGACTTGGCACTTATATCTTATGTTTAAGATAATTAAAATAGTCACGCTATCCCCCCTCAGGTTGGGACCATCTAGTACTAAAAAAAATAGTCACGCTTTTTTAAAATTCAGTATGCAATAAATAAAAGGTGTATAGAGGATATAATATGATATCTAACTTATTAGTAAGAATTGGTAGTTTATTTCAGCTGATCTTTTGATCTTCTTTAGTTGCTTTGATAGGCTCAATATTTCACTATGTGGATGCTGATTTGGCCAATTTTGATAGATTCATAGGTTTTCCAAACACTTAGTGATTTTTGGTTGATTTTATAAGCTCAATGATTTAAGCTAAGAAAATATGATGGGTATTTGGTTAATTCAATAGGTTCAATGGTTTTGCAATTGGGTAGGTATTTATTTAAAAATTGATAGGCTTAACGGTTTTGGCTAAATAAATGGAGATTCTATCAATTTGATTAGTTTATAAGGTTTTCCAAAGAGATAAGATATTTGGTCAATTTGATAGGTTCAATGGTTTCAACTAGACATATAATAGGTAATTAGTTGATATAATAAAATTAATAGATTTAATTGGTTTGGTAAGTACTAAATAATTTTATATGTTAATGGTATTGGCTACATGGATGGTGATTTGGCCAATTTGATAAGTTCATTGGCTTTGGCTAAATGGTTGGTAGTGATTTTGTTGATTTGATAAGTTAAATATGCTATTCTATATTAAGTAATGTTTCAGTCATCGGTATCACTTACCACTTAGTAAAAAATATTTGACTCTATCAAAAGAAAAAAATACCAAATGTTTATGTAAAGCCATTAAACATACAAATCAACTAAATAACACTAAAATGATAGCTGAAACATTAAGTAAATTGCTTGCCACCCAATGTAAAATGGGTTTGCAGCTTGTTTACTGTAATGCTGTGACATCATAAATATGTTTTGTCAATTAACTTTTATAAAATGACTAAGATAGCTTGTTTATTTAAGTGATTGGTTGAATTGGCCTAAATTAAAACATTATTTGACCAATGCATATGTATGATAGAGACAAATGCAAAATTTAAGTTAATATTCTAAAATATAAGCTTTTCTTTTTAAAGGTAATTAATAAATCATCTATAGATAAAATTATTATATATATGTATTTTTGTTCCATAACTCCTCCTAAACAAATAAACAAAATTGCTTAAATTTGTCAAAAATTTTCTACAAAATAGGAAACAATATAGGCAGGCTTAGGGATTTTTGATAATAAAATTTTTAATAAAAGTTTTTATATAAAAAGAATGGTATATAGGACTTTAATGAGTTTTTATATTATAAAACTGAAAGGTTTGGTATTATTTTGCTGATTTGATAGGCTCAATGATTTTGGGTATGAGGTTGATGATTTTTAGTTAATTTGATTTAATCTCATAACAACATTACTTGCCCATCTATAATACTTCATTTAATTTAAAATTTTAGTTAATTTGATTATCCAAGCTCAGCTAAACTTAACAATGACATATGCAATACTTCAAGTTTATCACAATATGATATTATTTCATTGCCCAGATTTTAAGAAAAACCCCCAGCCATAAGGCATATATATGTCAAAAATATACAAGACTAGCTGTGTGACCAATAGGAATTCCCATCAGCAATATCTCAGGAACCATCTGATTTTTCTTAAAGGTTAAAAGTTTGTGTAACCTGATCTGCTATGCCCTCTTTTTTACCCTTTAATCATGACAAGTAATTTGTTATGTGTAAAAAGTAAAGACCAAAGAGACTTTAACAAATTATCCATGTAACCCTGCAAAGAAAAATTATACTGCATGCATCAAAGAATCATCTATAGGCTTTCACAATATACCACATTTGAGTCCAGACTTGGAGGCTAATCCAACCTTGATACATGTAGTCAGAAACAAAAACTTTCACTTTTTCAAAGTGCCTGATTTGAGAAAAGGTGACATAAATTTGATCCATGTTTTAAAGCTAAAGCTGGAAGATTAAATCCATTTTGTCAAAGTTATGATCTTGGGACTTGATGATTGTCATGACAAATGACAGCCTATTAGGAAATTGTCGCATGCTCAACTGGAATGGAAGCTCAGCTTAGCTTGAAAATAAATTAATCTAAGGAATGAAAACACGGTCATCAGCATGATCACCAATAAGGATGATGTTCTTATCATATTGTTGTTATAATCAGATGATTTGGCATAGTTATCTCAATTTTCATCACATGACATAATAGAAAATTCTATCCAGCTATCTAATTTAAATTTATTGCGGGGAAGGCTAACTATGGGATGGACAATTCTGAATATGACTCAGGAAAGACAAACTTAGTACCAGGGGAGGCACCCCAGAGAAGCGATGCTATCTCTTGTTGCCAGCGGGAATGCCACTTATGGGGAGGGGAAGGGAACGTGTGAAGGGGCCGTAGCCATTATTGAACACGTGTGGAGGAAGGGGCCTGATTTGATGAACCAGACTGGGAACCAGGAGGAGACCAGCTGTTGGCAACGCGGTGGGAGGTATCCAAACATCCACGCTTGAAAGTGGTCCACCAAATGAGACCAGAATCTGTGGACAGCTTCTGGGAGGGTGGGGGTGGAGCCAGCGATGGCATCCAAGACAATCGTGTGGATAGCCCACATGGCGATTGCAACCACCAGAGCTCGGAGGGAGGGTGGAAGGGGGGAGGCCATTGATAAAGCAAACATATCTCTTGACAGACTGAAGGGATGCGTTTGATACTGGCCCAGCAGACGTTGAACTTCGCGCCATATCACTTTAGAGGTGGGGCACTTCTCCAGGCGGTGGAACAGCGTTCCATACTGGCCACACATGACACAGGATGAGTGTAAAGTGTTAGAGCGCTCAGCTGTATGGTACACCCGCCTCAGGCAGCGCCACACATGGGAGCGGACTTGAGGCTGCAACAGAGGATGGTGTGCGTATTTCCAGATAGACTTTTGGGTCTTAGTGGAATAAGGGATGTCCATCATGTCCAGGTAGTCCACCCTGGATAGGACATGGGGTTGAATGGGGATTACGCCATCATATATGGGTAGCCCCTGTACCTCTTGTGTGAACTGAGGAGAGGGCGGCCTCTTCAGGTTGTATGTCCACCAATACGAACTCTCCACTCTGCACTTCGCATGGAGAGTAGGATTCGTTTGTAGTGGGTTTTAGTCCCGTGAGGACCTGTGGCCAATGTGTGTGATGCGAGGTATTTCATCAGGGAGTGGGGGTTTGATGGATTGTTGAGGCCCAAGGCTCAGGAGAAGTTGGAGTGGGCCGCACGGGACCTGTGTTGGGATGGGAGTGTAGGAGCGGTGACGGCCGCGATCCAGGTGCCCAGGATCTTGGCAGCATGGGCTTTGAAGTCAAGCAGGCCCATGCTACCTTGATGATGAGGGCCAAACATGACCTCTAGCCGTACTGGTGGAGGGTGGCCTGATCAAAGCCATCCTTGCAGCAAAGCATACAGGGTTTTAAGAAGCTTGGGGAGAAGGGGATGGTGTGGGCTCTGAACCAGACTTTGGATAAGAGCATAGAGTTGGCAAGAGCAACCCTGCCAGTGAGGGTAGTAGGGTGGGCTCTGAGAGAGGCGATTCGCTTCGTCACGTTGTCCAGTATACGGCACTCCATTACTGCTGACGCATATCCGCCTGCCTCCATCCACACGCCCAGATGGCGCACAGGTCCTATGGTAGGACGTGGCATGAAGGGGAGCACCAGTGGAGCGGTGTGTGTTGAGTTAGTAAGGCGTGGACGTGGGCGAGCAGATGGGCCAGGTTGGGAACTAATTGCTGGGGCCCAGAAGTTCTGAAACCAACCAAGGAGGATGATTTTGGTTTTGGAGGCGTTCAGTGCCACGTTGCTTACCCAGGAATATTTCTGGATGAGGGCTTCAAGCGCGCGTGCATCTTTGTTATTAGACACCCCCACCACGCAATCATCTGCAAATGCCATCATCTTGACTGGGTTTGGCCTGGCACATGGACCCCAGTGAGTTGGCATTCACATTTCGCAGTAGTGGGTCAAGGCTGAAGTTGTATAGAGTGGGCTGAGGGGGTCCCCTTGTCGCAAGCCCCTTTGAGGGCGGACTAATTCCATTAAGAAGCCTGGGCCATGCACTGCCATTGTTGCAGATTCTGTGAGCAGCATTACCCAGTTTATGAAGCGGGGGGGTAGGCGGAATTGATGGAGGCAGGCCCTTAGGTATTCCCAGTTTACTCTATCATAGGCTTTTTGTTGGTCCAAGAATACCAGTGCCCCAGAGGCTGTGGACTGACATGCATTAGCCACGGAGTGCACGTTATCCCAAATCGACCTTCTGGGGATGAAACTGAATTGTTCTGGGGAGATGGTGGCAGATGCTACAGTCCCTAAACGGTTAGCCATGATTTTTGTTAAAATTTTGGTGTCTGTGTTTGTTAGAGAAATGGGGCGCCAGTTGGCTAAGTCAAGCTTATCCACTTTCTTGAAGAGTGTGACAGTAAAGGCCTCATGTCCTCCTGGTAGGAGGCGCGTTTCCAACATGCTTTGGTTAAGTGAGGCTAGTAGCAATGGGGATATATATTTAAAATATTTTTTGTAGAACTCATATGGAATGCCATCTGAGCCTGGGCATTTTCAGTTTGGCGCACCGCGAATGGCTGTCCATAATTCATTCAGAGTAATTAAATTCATTATTTTCGGGTATCAGAAAATGGTGCAGATATGAGCTCAGTCAAGAAATTCTGCCACTTCAGCTGGCTGAATTGGTTCATCTTGGTATAACTTGGAGTAATATTTTTGCATTTTGATTGCCACTTCAGCCAGTGTGTCCGCAATGGAATTATCCAATCTTCGCACCTGTGTGCTGGCCACGCTCTGGCATGGTGCAAATTTTTTTTTAAAGAAGTATGTGGTGCACTTGTCACCTTTAGTGATGCGTATGGCCCTGTATTGGACACAAACCCAATGTTTGTGTTGCCTTTCGAGTGCGTTGAGGTGGGCAGCTGCCTCCGCCCACTTCTGGCCCCATGAAGGGCTGTATCCTGTGGCTGGGATGTTGGACTCCAAGTGGGCCAATTCTGCCAAAGCGCGCGAGATAACCGCTGATGTGGCTCGTGAGCATCTGGAGGAGAGATGGCGATAGTGGTGGATGGTGTCCTCTTTGAAAGTTGCCCATGTGGAAATGGGGTCCGCGCAAAATGGTGTAACAAACAATTTTGCCAAAGTTGCCTCTTCCACCCATGTGGAAAATCCTGGTCATGCGAGCTCGGGGGGGGCGGATTTTGCACCAATGTGGGGCCTTTGCAACTGTGATGGGTGAGTGGTAGGTTATCGAGACCAGTTGGTGGTCAGAGAATTCCATTTTTGTTGTTTTGAAGTGGGAGATGTGGGGTTGGAATTTCGCCGGTGTTAGAATAAGGTCAATGCGGGTCATGGACCATAATTGGCCGTTGTGGATGTGGGGATGCGTCATGTTTTTGAGCAGTGGGGCATGTCACAGCAGCACATCCATTAACCCAAGGGTGGCCTTTAGAACGCGTAGTTCTACGTGACCCTGTGGGGTGTGGGGTGAGGGAGGCCACCATCCGTTGGTGAGGTTAGCCAACAGTTCATGTCGCCAACTAGGAAAGAATCAGGGGGTAGTGGGAGGGATTTGACTGACGAGAAAAATTCCTGACACTCGTGTGCACCGTTTGGGGCATAGATGTTGATGATTGCATGCGCAATGTCAGCCCATGAGAAGGTGACGATGAGCACTCAGCCATTTAGGAATGTTTCTGAGGATGTGAATTTGAAAAAATTATTTTTCCAAATTAGCACCCCACAGTGCTTTGACCAAAAGGATAGGGATGGGAGGAGCATTGTTTTCCAAGCTTCCTCAGAACCTCATGGACAGTGGGACTCTTGGATGGCCAGGATATCCACGAGTAAATTGTGTTGTAAAAAACTCAGTTTCCTAGCCTGGGACTGGGAGGCCTTGAGTCTGGCGATATTCAACGTCCCTAGAGTGAAGGTTTCCCCCTTCACACATTAGGTGTGAGGGGGTGGGCCCCTGGGCCCACCAGCCTCTTCAAGGTCCTCACGGGCTTTCACAGCAGCGCGGGTGTTAGCAGCAATGCTATCAGAGTTTTTGTTGATTTTTGTGGAAAGAGTCGCGTTGGCTTTGGCCTTCGCTTTTTGTTTTCCCATTGTCAGACGAATTTTTTGCGGTGTGGATGAGTTTGGTGTACCATCAAGCAGGTCAAAATTTTTTTTCAGTTGGGATAGGTCCCAAGTCAGTTTTGACTGGAGCTTGGGTGCAGCGATTGGGTGAGATTGAATCTTCCATCGGATCCTCAGATTGAGTGGACCGCTTGGCATGGGCTTCCCAATCTGATTGGATGATGGATTCCCAAGTTGCTTCCACCACAAAGGTCTCCATGTCCTCCTGGCGTTGTGAGTGTGGGATGGCAGTGGTGGCCTTGGCCGCTTCCTTGGCCGCAGCCCTATGGGCCTGCTTAGCCTTCTTCCACTCCTGCGGGGAGATGGGCTTTACCAATAGGTAGCAGCCTTGTGCTCCCCATGGGAAAGCCTCCTTGGTGCTTGCAGTTGGTTTGTAGTACGCCTCTCCGCTGGCCATGGCCGCTGAGGGGTGCTCTTGGAATGTGATGCCCTCCTTGATGGGGCATGAGTGCGCCTTATGGCCAAATGCATCACAGTGGGTGCAAATGGGGGGCGCGCTGTCCACGGTTACCCAGAATGGGTGGGTGGTATGCCCTGCGATATCAATAAAAGTGGAGTGCGGGATCTGGGTTAGGTCCTTCGTGATCTCTACAGTTGGGGTCAGAACTGCGATGGCTTTGCCAGTGCACAGGTGTGACATCAGCATGAAGCGTTGCATTTCGAAAGATTGTATTTTGCCATATATGGCAAGATCATCTTTCAGGTGTTGTTCCAAAATGTCACATTTTACTGTAGTGGGCAAAAAGTCAAACGTGAGGAAAATTTGGTTTGATTTTGTCCATCTGGTGCATTTGGTTTTGATGACCCATTGCCCTTCAGGGAGGTTGACCACTATGCGCACTGCTGCAGCCTCATCTGCTGCTATTTGCTTTCAAAACCTAGGTCCAGCCAACCGCATGACATGGAGTGAGGTGCAATGTACACCGCAGTTGGGAAAATTTTGTGTACATCTTCACAAAATTTTTCCCATAAGGCTGTTTTTTGGATGTCCAGATACACACGGACTCTGAATTCCACTGATGAAAGTGGCTGGGAGTGTGGCATGTTGATGTACTGGTTGCATCATGCTTGCCACGCGAGTATCTCTGGGGAAATTGTGACCGCCAGTTTTATGAGATTTTTGTCTATTCCACCGGATTCTCCGGGGCATTTTTGAACGTTGGAGGCTGCGGGCCTTCCGCCTGCTCCTCTTACCTTGCTTGCCCAACTGCTCCCTGACATGGGCGCAGACTAATCTCCTCTGTGAGATTATCAAACTAGATTCAGTCTTGAATTGAATAGGTTGCAAAACTGATTGCAACGAGAAAGAAAAGTTTTTTATCCAGCTATCTACATCATAACTAACAATCTGCTCACACACATCATTATGCATTTCCTGGGTTATAAATAAAAAAAGATAAAGCCTAAAATAAGCAGACTCCATCTCCCTAAAAATAGAAACAACTTTTTATGGGACATCCTGACCCTCAATCATCAAAATCATCATAGCTATTTTAGATATGTACAATGAAAGAAAGTGCTTTTAGAATATAAAAATAAACTTATATCTACAAAACAAAACCTATCTCAAACTTACTCAAATGCTTAACCAAAAAATGAATAAGCCTGAAAACTTACATAAAACTAAAGTATGAAATTGCTCATTGTCATGAACCTAACATTGACAAAAATATAATGACAGAAATATTTTTTAATTATACAGAAACCATAGAATATGAAATTCCTCTAATTAAAGGAATAATATTTCTAAAAAGTATTTGTTTCTCAATATTGTGACTATCCATTAATGCCATAAAGGCAGGGTGATGTATCTGTTGTCATCAAAGACAGTCAACTCCCTGTTTAAGCAAGCGGTTTCTAAAATGAATTACTTTAATTCAACCTTTAAAAATGCTGATTTAGAAAAAAATCATGTCTTTTTGGGAATAAGGATATTTATTTAAAGTTAATACTTCAATATTTTATTGCATTACATGTGTAACAATATAAATACCTTTTAATCTCTTTCTTCCCCATCAGTTTCTATGTATGTTATATAATTTTATTTTCATGTTTATTCATGAAAATTGCATTTTTTTAGACAATTGACGTGCCAAATAAAGACTTTGCTTCCAACAGGGGTACTTCAACACCTACAATAAGATCTAAAGTCTGCAAGGTATCTCTGTTCTGATGATATGCAAATAAGAACCACGTGATGTTAAGTGCAGAAAGTATTGGTCTATAAACATCACCACTGCTCTGACCAATAAGCTGATCGCTGGAAGTAAGCTTGACCACACTTTAAATATGAGGGTCAAATTGTTCCAGGATTGGCAGGAGGGGATTGTTCCATCCATTTAGGATTTTCATTCAGGTAGTACTCCTGACATGGTTGGATATGCACTTGATAACATGCGGCTTTAAAGGTCTTATCAGATTTTCTCCCAGAAATTTCACTTTAAGTAGCGTCTGATGAATCATCATTCCAATTTCCCCCAAAATTGGGGTGAATTGGATTGAGTGGTGGATCAATCCACCCTTCTTGGGTTATATTTGGGCCATGTTCCAGATCTCTTTGAACGTGTACTTGGTACTAAGAAATGACAATCGAGTTTGTCAGGGTTTACTCCCAACTGTGTCTCCACCTAGTGACCTCTGAATTATCATTTCCATTTTCTTTGTGATCAGGATATAAAGTTGAGCGGTAGATTGTTCCGCTCATTTTGATAATCTCAATAATTGTTCTTCTGAATAAGTGCAACTAAAAACTCATAGGCTATAACTCCTGAGGAATTTTCACACTAAGAGAGGCAATAGCTGAAATAACCAATGTGGCAGCCACAATCATTACTGATACAAATGAGTGCAGACCCTGCATTGGTTGAAGTGGCTGTTTGAGGATAGCCAGTCTAGCTGAAAATTACAAAACTTTTTTAAAGTAATGTACTGACATCAAAGATTTATTAAGGATAGTACAAAATAGCCCAGACTTCGACCCTCAGCAGAGCACTGGGTCTTTAAAGTTAAAAGGTATTAAGGGGTGGGGACTGTGGAATATTTCTTGCAACTAAATGCACAAATATTCTTAAAAACGCCAGGACTTTTGCGTCATGGCTCAGCTTGCACAAAGTGGGTGCCTCTATTTGAAGTTAAGTTGCCTATTTTTTGCTTTTGTTGGGGTTCTAGCATGCCAGCGTATCTTGCAATTTTCCTAGTAAAATTTTCTTTATCCTTGGAGGGATCATTGCCGGATGAATTCTGAGCTGGAATTCTTGTTGAGACTTTGGTCTTGATCCTCCTAATTGTGTTTGGATTCAATCTCAGATTTTTGAAATTTTATGACATAGGCTTCAGCTAAATTGAATTTATTGGTGAAATCATCCTCTTCCATCCTTTGACTTACTGTGAAATCAAGATGAGGGACCTTGGTGGAAACCCATTGCTCATCAAGGGTGTGCCCTAAATTTGTTAACTTTTCTAAAGGAAAGACTCAGGAACATTCCCCCTTCTTTGATCAATAGAGGTGAATCAACCAATGAAAGTTTTATGGGTGCATCCAGGATCCTTACATTACCCTTTCCTAAAAGGGCAGGGTCTACTCCCCTCTCTAAAGCCTGTACAAGAGCATGTTTTTTGTGAGGTAAGGACAGCTTGATAGCTGCGATGGTCTGGGGTTCCATAGCCATGAGTATTGGGGGAGAAGTATTTTGTGCATGGAACTCAGTTATTAAATCCCAAAAGTTGGTACAATTGCGGGCAAGGATACAACTGTTGTGTAGGTGAGGTACCCCTCCCATGCTACCAATTATCAATTTTCCGTTTAATTTTTCTTGTGACCAAGACTTCTTCCACCTCAAATTCCAGCATTCCCTCTACCAACAGGGGTTAATCTCTGCAGATTTTTTCCCTTTTATTGGTGATAAAGCTGATGCATGGAAATACTTACAAATCTTCCAGTGCAGGGGTAAGCTCACATAAAAGGACCCATTGTTCAAGACTTTGATGATAAGGAGTAGTCCTGTCTTTTGCAGGCCAGTTTGTGGAAGAGTACCTTAAAATTAAGATTTTTTGTACCCACCATCACCAAGTCATCCAACTGAACTTCAGGGCTATTCTCCGTTTTTGATAAGCAACCTTCCTGGCATCCTGGGAGGCTTAATTGTCTCTGCACCTTCTGGTGTATTATATGGATATGCGTTGTGAAGTTATATGCTACAGAAATGTTTGTGTGTATTTGATACCAATTGTAAATGCATGGTTGTAGCCAAAGTTGGCATTAAGTAGCAACATTCTAGTAGAGGCGTGCAAGGGATTGCTGTATGAGAACTGGGCTAAGGTCAGGTCTCCAGCCAGGTATCCTTAGCGGCATTGGCATAGCACTGGAGATATTGCTCTAGGGACTGGTTAGTTTGCTCAGTTTGTCTATCCGACTGGGGGTGATAAGCTGACAATCAGCATGTTTTGATGTGAAGTGCCTTGCACAGGGCATCCCATAATTTTGATGTAAACTGTGTTCCTTTATCATTAATTATTTCTTGTGAACCCCAAAATGGTGAAGACATGGATCACAAATAATTGGCCATGTCTTCCGCCATGGTTGTAGCTAAGCATGGGATGAACACCGCATATTTGGTGAATCTTTCCATTACTACCATGATCACATTGAACCCATTTAGAGTGGTTATATAGACTATGAAGTTAACTGATACTGATGTCCATGTTCCGCTGCTTGTTGCAGTGGATATAGGACCTCATTTTTCCAGTTCCGTTGGATTTGGATCGCGCACAGGTTAGGCAGCTTCTACTGAGCTGGCACACCTTTTGTCAATCCATTCCAGTAATATGTTCTCTTTATCAGGTTGGTAGTCTTCTTGCCTCCGGGGGTCACATTGTTGGTGGGTCATGATGTTCCTTTATGACTCGGGAATGTAAACTTTTGGGAACCCATATGTGATCCCAAAATAAATCATCCTATTTTTTTGAGTACCATCTTGAGGGGCTTTTCTCCATCAGTATTTGGTTCCCTAGCGCTTGTTCTTCAATCTTTTTGATTGCCTGTTCAACGCTGCTTCCAGGAGGGAAACGTCAGTGCTGATTGTTGGGCTTAGCTCAGAGGTGTCTTTTAGTGTGGACACCATGGTGTTTTTGGGGCTCTGGTGTGGTAATTGGAGGGTGGGATTGAGGGTGTTGCAGAAATTGTAATGGCAGCAGTGGATTCTGGTTCAGCTGGTTGCTCAGACAGCACTTGAATTGGGGGAATCACCATAACTGATTAAGCCTCTTCCATGGGGTCAGCCTTAATTTCTAGGCTTCTGCTTAGGATGTCCGCCAATGTATGTAGGCCCTTTTAAGAATTCATATATGAAGTCGAGAGTAATCATAACTCAGTGGATTCTGGTTTGTATGTACCAATTTCTGCAGCTTGCAATAGTAGATAAGTGATTTTGATCTGTGCACATCATCACTGTGTACTTTACTCCTTGTAGAAAATACAGCCAGTGCATTATCATCCATGCTACTTCAGCCAGATCTTTATTGTATAATTCCCACAATCGTTTGCGCCCATAAATCTCCTAGAGAAGTATGACACTGGGTGTTTGCAGCTGTCATGTTTCTGTAGCAATACTGCCCCACGGCTGTGCTGGAGGCATTGCAAGCTACAATAAATGGTTTATCTTTGTCGTCATGTCTTTGGACTGGCGCCAAGGTGAAAAGTTCTTTTTTGTCTTCAAAGGCCTGTTGACATTCCTCTGACCATATAAATGGCGTGTTTTCGCCCTTCAATGGGTAAAGGGGTGGCTAGTTCCAAAATTGCAGGCGAGAATTTCTTCAATAAAGTGACAGATCCCAGAAAGCTGTGGAGCTGCTTCTGGGTAGTGAGCGTTGCCCACATCTGTATTGCTTCCAGTTTTTAGGGAGTAATAGCGCGCCTATCTTTAAATACCGAATTCCCCAGGAACTGCACCTAATCTTTGAAAAATTCGCATTTTAACGGCCTCATGTACAGGACTGCACATTGCAAGGTGGCCTCCGTCACCACCAAATTCTTCTCATGTTGCTCTTGTGTAGGGTTTGGTCCAGAATGTCATTGATATACTCCAACGCTCATGTAGCTTGGAGGTCGCCCAACGCGTGGTCAATAACCTCTGGAAAATGGCGGGAGCATTTTTCAACCCAAAAGGAATGGCCCTGAACTGGTATATACCGTGAAAAATGTGTATTGCTGTCAGCCACTTTTGTCCCTTCTTTACTCAGACTTTGTAGAAGGCGTTGACTGGATCCAAATTTGAAAATACTTTGGACTTGGCAATTGCTTGGAAGATTGCATTCTCCAATGGGAGGGGATTTGGATCTGGTAATGTGACATTACCTAAGTGGCTGTAATCCACACAGGATCACAAGGTTCTGTCATGTTTTTGGGCGAACACCACAGGGGATGGCCCCACGAGGTTTTTTTATTAGACATCCTTTGGCCATCATTTCATTGATCAAATATTCAATGCCTGATAATCGTTAGCAGTATATGGGTATAGTGGGCAATTATTTTTGATGAGGTCCAACATTAGATGGAAATCAATCTTGAACTTGGAGTGGGATGGCAAATGGTTCACATTATCCATGATATAGATTTTTTTGCATGGTTACAATATTGAGAGCATTGTGGGGAGATAAGCTACTGCACTCAAGGCGGAGTAATTCGCCATGGCCACTAGATAGTTCCCTTTTGCCAACGTGGGGAGCAGGGGAGGTTTCCTAGAGCGATAGTATGTTGATAAAGTGAGCATATTTTGATCAAGATGATCATAACAACCTTTCAGCGCCGCCATACTACCCCCAGGATTATAGCTTAGAGTAAGTCTGGAATTGCCAAGAATTTGGCGTAGAACTACCCTTGGGCTGAGAAGTCTAGCAGCTCACGTAGAGGCAGGGTGACCATTGGTACCTTTGAAGCCCTCCATGATGGGCGCCCCTGTGGTAACTGCAAGCCTAATGCCTGCGCCATTTTTAAGATTGATAAGGTTTTCAGTTGCGCCTATGTGAATCAGAGCATACATTAATGCCCATCTGGCGCTCACTTAAATTTCCAAGGCAAACAAGAGGTTAGAACAATTTAATGTATTAAACTGTTCAAGGCGCATACTCCTGCAGTGGTTGTAGCAATTGTGGAGTAATCCTGTCATTGATTGAGAAATTGGGAAAGCAATTTACCATCCAAGAATATGAGTGGAGCCGACGTGGTGTTTGACAAATCTATCATTAGATGCACATGGCTATGGTCCTCAATTATAAGATTATGACGCTGATCCTCCTCAACTTTTTACATTGTTTTCATCAGGTAGAGGGACAGTGCAGGGTCCTCAGGATCCACTGGTATGAATATAGTGCCTAGGGCTCTGTCCAATATATCACTGACCAAATTCATTAGTCTAGGTCTGAGTGAGCTGTCCTGAATTACTAAAATCCCTAGGGATCCAGATTTTACAATGATTTATATGATAGGAGGGTGGCTGGTCGTGTGGTGTAATATTGATTCTGTGCGCTTCTTCTCCCTGAACCATTGGGGACATATGGGGTGAGGGCCAACACCTTTGGCGTAATAGTAGGGACATCTTGCTAATCTGTTTCTGAAGATCTGGTGTCTAGTACACATCTCGTCACTTATCTTGTTCCATATCCATTTTGTTACCCAAATTTTACCTCCTTGTCAAATATCACGAGTACCCCATCCTTGGAGGTGGAGGGAGTTGGTTTAGTGTAATAAACGTGCTGCTTTAGGGTGACTGATTTTTTTGATAGGGCATATTCCAGGGCGGGCCTCAATTTGATGGGCTTTTTTGTATGCCCCTTCCAGGGTTTTAGGTCCGTTGTACCATGCCATGTGTGATTCTGCTCCTTGTCTGAGAGAATCTTGGAGCGCTTCAATAGCATAGTCTGATGGTAGTTGGAGGAAATCCACAAGATGATGGAAGTCTTTAATATGGTCATCCAAATTCGTAGCTAATTCCCATTGTTAATATAATCAGTACAGGAGTTGCAGCCTTGAAGCCAGTGTAGCCACCATGGATGAAACAATCATAAATAGTGAAGGAGATGACTCCTCCAGGTACAAATTTTGGTACAAAAGGGAGCGGGATCAGATTTTGGCCTCTCAGTCCAAGGCGTCCAATAGTTTAAGGATTGTTGGTCCTCAGAAGCCTCAATGGTTCCGTTTAAAATTAATTACAATTTGAACTCCGCCAGAACTCCCAGCACCTGGTTAGAAACTTTATCAGAAGGGCATGTGGCAGGCCCTATCACTGTTATGTTGCATGATTCAGCAATTGAGGGGGATTATGGTTGCGCTGCTCAAATGAGCAATACTTGATTGATGGCCTTAATTAACGCAACCCATGAACAGCAGTTAGGGAGGGCACGCATAAGTCCATATAAGCTCTGTTTAGCTGTTGAAGGGCCCAGGTTCAGCAGATCTTGGGCCAATGAATTGACAGAAGTGTTAATTGGCTAGGTTATTATGTAAGAGATTTGACGTGCCAAAAGAAGACTTGCCTTCCATTGGGGGTACTCTGTCAGGGACTGGTGTACTACTGACCTGGTTGGGGGTAGCTAACCATGAGTTAGCATAACCAAGGGGTTTAGCCCAGTATGACAAGGACACTAGAGGTGTCCAGGTATAAGGAATGGTGGGTAAGCTGGTATGGGAGTTGCTTAAAGACTTGGCTTTAAAAGGGGAAAGTTGGAAGGGAGTTTCTTGTAGGCTGAGGTGGTAGATCGGTAATGATAACACTTTAGTAAATAAACTTAATAGTGTTTGCATTATAAGAATAATTTTATTGACCGCAAAGATTAACCAAATGAATGCCTTGGTTTTATATACCATCCAACTTCCTGGACTTACCTAAGCTTAATTGATTTTAAATAGTGCACTATTCTTCTCTGGAGCTTATGGGATTGCAACTTGCATGTGATTTTATAAGGCAGTGGTAATCGTCTCAGTCTCATCATAAATTCGTTTTGGTGCGATTAATTGACTGAATACTTTTGCAAATGAAGTAATTTAAATGATTAATCAAATATTTCTACTACAAATCATTAATTTGATATGCAATTATTTGATCTAACTTCATCACATATCATATTGATCTAAATGACAATATCTATAATCTCAGGAATCTCACTAATGTCAGGATTTACCCTGACATACTCCAACACCCACAATAGGATCCAAAGTCTGAAAGGCATCGCCATTCTGATGATATGCAAATAAGAACCATGTGGGGATAAGTGCAGAAAGTACTGGTCTATGAACATCATCCTTGCTATAACTAA
Source organism: Massospora cicadina (assembly GCA_022478985.1). NCBI lineage: Eukaryota > Fungi > Entomophthoromycota > Entomophthoromycetes > Entomophthorales > Entomophthoraceae > Massospora > Massospora cicadina. The sequence continues at coordinate 73,149 of JAKSZP010001653.1, read as the reverse complement.
TAAGCTGGTTGCTGGAAGTAATCTTGACCACACTTCAATATGGGGTCCAAATACCAGAGTCAGTGAAAGAGGATTGTTCCATATGGAATTTTCATTTGGGGAAAAACTCCCAATTTAGTTAGATATGCATTTGATAACATGCGCTGATAATGATATTGTTAGGTTCACTCCCAGCATCTTTGCTTTGAGTAGTACTTCCAAATCGTCATTTTCAACTCCCCCATATTCAGAATGGATTGGATAGAGTGGTTGGTCACTTCGCCCTCCTTGGTTTACATTGGGCCATGTTCCTAATCTCTTTGAACGTTTATTTGGTAGTGAGGGGTGACAATCGCTTCATTGGGTTTACTCAAAAACAATGTTTTTCTAAGTAGTGAACTCGGAATTATTGTTTTCATTTTCTTTGTAATCAGGACATTTTAATATGAGCAGTAGATCATTTAACTCATATTGATATTATCAATGTTTGCTCTTGTGAGCAGGGGTATCTTGTGAAGCTCATAGGGTACAACCCCTAAGAATTTCCACACTGAAAGAGGCAATAGCTGAAATAACTAATGTGACAGCCACAATCATTACTAATACAAATAAGTGCGAACCCTGCGTTGGTTGGGGGTGGTTCCTTGGGAATAGCCAGGGTAATTGAAAATTACAAATTTTTTTAAAGGAATTCAACGAAATGAAAGGTTTTGTTAATGATAGTGCAACTTAACTTAGCTCACAACCATCAGCAGAGCACTAGGTTCATATAGTTTAAAGGAATTGAGGGGCGGGGAATGTGGAATATTTCTTGCTACTAGATGAGCAAAAATATTCTTAGAAACGCCAGGACTTTTGCGTCATGGCTCAGCTTGCACATTGTGGGTGCTTCAATTTATGGTTCCTGTTGCTGAAATTTTCACTTTTGTCAGGGCTCCAGCATGCCAGTGTATCTCACAATTTTCCAAACAAAATTTTTCTTATCCTTGTTGGGATCATTGTCAGATCAATTTCTGGGCAGGCGCTTCTGTTGGGACTTCAGTCTCAATTTTACCCAATCATGCTTAGATTTTGGTGCAGATTTTTGTAATTTTTATGACATAGGCTTTGGATAAATCAAACTTTACAGAGAAATCATCCGCTTCTGATCTTTGACCTTTTGTAAAATTGAGATGAGGGGCCTTGGAAGAAACTCACCACTCATTAAGGGTATGTCCTAAATCCACTAAACTTTCTAATGGAAGGGCTTGGAACATATCACCTTCTTTGATCAAAAAGGGGTGATTTACCAATTCAATTTTATATAAGTGCAGCCAGGATCCTTACGCCTTTTGGTAAATTATCTTTATACACATCAAAATGTTTTTTATTAGATACTTACATTTGCTGTTCTTCAGAAGCCTATACAAATTCTATGTTTCTAACTTCAAAAATAACGTACTTCCCATAAAAACCTTCTTTTTAATACCCCTTAGGGGATATAGTTCTAAAAAAGCTGAAACGATTATCTTTTATTTATCTATATACTGACAGAAGCCTAACCATCAACTTCCATATTCTAACTTCAAAAAAGAAAAACTTCCATACAAACTTTTATCCCCTATTTAACCTCCTTAGGGGATGATTTTCAAAAACCCTTTCTTAGTGCTCACCCACATTATATAAAGAACTCCTGTGCAAAATTTATGCTTCTTACCCACCAGTTTAGACTGTGCATTTTCTATAAGTCAGTCAGTGTTAGAGTTTTATTGAGTAAATTTCATTTTTATATCAGCCCAAGTTTTCTAACATACATATACAAAATCATATATAGGTATTTATTAATATTATATATAATAGATGAGAATTATATTTTTGAGCTAGTTTTTTATAGCTAATAGTGAAAAGGGAACTTATTTCTATTAAACTTAATCTACTAAAGGTTTTTGGTTTATTTAATTCAATTTATATAATTAAATATAAGATATAATAAGCAAACCTTTGAAGGCTTTGAAATAAAAATATAAATTGATTATATAATGTAATAAATTATGAATTACATAAATTGAAAAAAATGAATTAAATGTAAAAACTCATTAAAATTAAATAATTTTAATGATAAAAAAGATTGCTCCAGGAATTGAACCTGCAACTTTAAGTTAACCTTATAGTTAATTGTTAATAATTTATTGCCTTAAGTTTAGTTTTAGGCAAGCAATTTGGTGTTTATCTGATATTGGTAGTTCTCAACCACTTGGCCAAATAAATTAAACATATTAAACTTGATGTTATTCAGTCAATGTTAGAGTTTTATTAAGTAGTGTCAAATGGATAAACAATTCCGTTATAATCCATTTGACTAATAGTGCCACATGCATAGAAAATTCATTTTTATCCTGATTTCAATTAATTCCCCTAGAATATTTTAGGTACCAAAATATCCCTAGAAGCAGGTATAAATACCTGCAGTCCTTATCACAATAAATTATCAGACACCAAAGTTTAGTTCCTTGTTGTGTTTCTTATCTTCCAGTTTTAAGAAATCTCCTTTCCTGGGCGGTTTAAGTTATAAACACCCAGGATGACTGACAATGACTGCCAAGGTGGCCATCTTGAAAACCTTGAGAATTAAGCTCTGGCATCTGCCACCCGTTGGGGAATACACCAAAATCCCTTAGTTGCCTGACAAATTGGTGATTCTGCCAGGGAACCTGCGAATGCCTTCCAAGGCCAGGCTGCTACCCTGATGTTAATGAAACTCTACACCAGGCAAACCCTAGAAAAATATGAAAACAGTCCAATAGATGAATGGTTGGAAGCATATAACGCTTGGGGAGACAACTATGATGTGAGTGACCGCAAATGACTCCATGAGGTACCCAGATAACTAACAGGTGTGGCAAGGCGGCGGCATAGTGCCAACCTCCCATTTGACACCCGGGGTGAATGGTAGGAGCATGCCTGTGCCAACTTTCAGGTATCTACCACACAACTACGAGAGAAGTTCCAGCGCTTGAACCTAAAGGATTATGATAACCTCAACCATTTTTAGGATAATTTTGAGGACCTACTTGGACAATAGCACCAGTCTAGCAACCGACGCTGTGATGATATGGACCAACAGTTACTGGGATGGTTCATTGATGCCTTAGAAGAACAGTACCTAAATGCTGTTCTGGTTTCCCAACCTTCATGTGCTGACCATGCCATTGAAGTCTGCAGCCAATATGCTCGTCTAGCCCGCCGTCAATCTACAACATCAAACACCAGAAGGCTGGAGTTAGTTGAGGAAGAACCTGAGGGTGAGGCTACCACAAAGTTCCAACATATCAACCCACCCTCCAAGTTTACCACACAGATGAATGCCCTTTCAGAGCAAGTACAAAAGCTCACTATGCTAGTACAAAGACGACCCTAACAAAACAACCTTCGCTGCCACAATTGTAATGAGCCTGGGAATCATTTTAGACAGTGCCAAAACCCCTGCTGGTGGTGATAAGTGGTTCATTTAGATGGAAGGTGTCCTGCTAGAGCTAATTGGAGAATTAATGATGCACCTCCAGCTCCTGGGCAGGCAAATTTTGCTCAGTCTGTACCCCATCAGTATCCTAATCTGCCACCGATGCCTTATGGGGAGCGCCAGTAGGACCCTATCCACCGTATCCCTATTCTCATACAACCCCACCATTAAATGAATAATATGGGATGGGAATAATGCCTTACCAGCACCCCTATATTGGACCACCACCAGGACATCCTTGGCCCCCCTCTGACAGATTGAATACTCATCAGAAAATCCTGAAACAGAACAAGCCTGACAACTCCTGCTTGCAGAAATATATGCTGCTGAAAAACAGAAGCAAGAAGAATTAGCAAGCCACAATATATATAAACCAACAAAAAAGATGATAATTGATGACATCTTGAACCCAGAGCAGAAAGAGCCTAATGAAACACATGGAGTACCTATGGAAGAATATGATGAAACCAGAGGAAAACAAGATGATACCTCTCTACAATTACAAGAATTTTCCAAGCAGGCTATGGAAAACCTGCAGCCTCAACACTACCTAAGTAATACAGCAGTTGTCCCTACAGAAACTTATCAAGTAAAGAAAACAACTGCCACAAAAGTTTGAGTTCCACAACAACCTATGGTATCAGTTCCTAGCCCAGTGTCATACCAACCAATTTGGGGTCTCAGCTACCAAGATTTTAGAAGAGACAATTTTCCAGTACCCTTTTGGACCTGTGCAAGTCTATCCTGGCACTATGCAAGACCTTCACCAAACCATTGGGCTAACTCGGCTTTGAAACGGAGGCCCAAAGCAGGAGTCCCTACTTACTAATACAGGAGCACCCCGCACCATGGGTTCCCTCTTTGGATACTCAGTGCCCATCCTCCTTGATAAAAGTTCTTCAGCAAATATTGTAATAAAGAAGTTCCTTTTGGACATTGGACATGAGGACATCCTAAAGAGTGACATGGTCTTCCTGATGGCTGGTGGAACTCAACAATCTTGTTGTGGTCAAGTATTTGATCTTCCTGTGGAGATAGGTGACAAAATTCGCTATATTGATGCAGTAGTCTTTGATCACAACCACTTCCAGTTGTTGCTTTCCTGGCAGGCCCTGAAAGGGTTTGGAATACATGCCAACTTTGAATTGGACCAATAATTTATGCCGACATAATAGGGAATGAAGCCTCTGACTGTTACATATTCCAACCCAGAAAGGCCATCAGATACTCCGGCGCAACAGTCTAACTACTGGTTTGAAGAGTTAACAGAAAAAATAATGCCCTAACCAACTTGGAGGATCAGCAAAAGGCAGATCTATACAACTACTCAGACAATTTGAGACACTTTTCTTCCATGATGGCCATGATGTTCCTCTCTCAACCTTGGGTTCACATCAGATTGATGTCAGTGATGCTAAACCTATTGCCAGATGACCCTACTGCCTGCCACAAGCACGAGAAAAATTTCGAAGCATAAATCAAGAGAGGTTTAGCTGGTGGCCTCATTTGCCCCTCTCAATCACCATGGGCATTTCCTATCATAGTTGTCCCAAAAAGAATGGAAAACTCCGCTTATTTGTTGACTACATCCCTCTAAACCTAGTAACAAAGAAAAATGCATACCCAATGCCACTGATCACAGACATCTTCAATACCATGGGAGGCGCTCAGTACTTTAATTAATATCGATTTGTTCTCTGGATACTATCAACTGGCAATGGAGGAGGAGTCAATCCCGAAAACGGCATTTGTCACCAAATTTGGACAGTTTGAATAAACTTGAATGTCTTTTGGTCTTACTGGAGCTCCTAGAACCTTCCAAAATGTTTTGGACGAATTATTATGTGGACTAATAAGTCAGTGTGTCACTGTTTACCTTGATGATATCACCATCTATTCAGCTAATTTCAATCAGCACCTGCAGGACCTAGGAGAAGTACTTTGGCAGATCAAGGAAGCAAACTTTGGCATCAATGAGTCAAAGCTGATACTCTGCACTAGAGAGCTGAAGCTGTTAGGGCACATTATCTCACCAGAAGGAAAACGCACTGACCCCTCTAAGGTGAAAGCCATTTCTACCTGGCCCATCCCAAATAATGCAGCTGAAAAACGAAGTTTTCTAGGAACTGTCAACTACTATTGGCCTTTATTCCAAACTTCAGCAAGATAGCCGCTCCATTGTACCGACTCCAGAAGAAGGGAACCCCATGGGACTTCAGATGCGGCCCACAAGAGTTTTGTCAGCCTGAGAAAAACCTTAATTTAAGCTCCTATTCTAATCTTCACCAACTTTGAAAAAGAATTTCAGGTGTTCACAGATGCCAGTGATTCAGCCATTGGAGCTGTGCTTATTCAGCTTTGAGGAAACAAGTACCTACCGGTTGAATTCATCTCCAAGAAATATTTTCCAGCGGAATACAACTACTCAACATATGAGAAAGAGATTCTAGATCTGGTGTTTGCTCTTCGTAAATTCAGATATCATCTGTTGGACTGGCGGGTCACAGTGTTCACTAATAGCTCAGCAGTAAGTTTTCTGCTAAATAACCCCATTACAAATGGTTGTTGGGTACGCTGGAGATATGAGCTAATGGAATTTGATTTAAAACTGGTGCATCTCCCTGGAAGGCTTAATGCAGTAGCGGATGAGCTATCATGAATCCACAATAATTTGGTGGGACCAGCAATCTTTCATATGGGGAGATTGATCTCAAGAATGAGCTCCTGCAAATATGGAAGTTCCTAGAGGATTTCAAAGTACCAAGTGATGTACAGGATATTTTATCATTTATAAAACGTTGCTCAAAAATTCTACCGTTTGAAGGGAACCTATATGTACATACCAAGGGGTCAGTGGCCCAGGTGGTCCCAAGAAGCCAACGCGTGCAGTGAATGAAGGAGTCTCATGATGATGCCGGACACTTTGGAGTACAAGCCACCTGGTTGAGACTCTTCAATGTAAACTGGTGGCCAAACGCCTACACTGAAGATAGCAACTACGTATCCACATGCCATGCCTCCAAGTCTTTTCTAAGTCATCAGGTGCTCAGAAACCTCTGAACCCTATACCAACACCTGGACTAATTAAGATGTGGGGCCTTGACTTTATGGGACCTTTAAGGGTTGCCACTGATGGATCAAAGTATATTCTAGTAGCCACTGAATACTTTAGCCGTTGTCCTGTTGCTAAAGCAGTTACCCAAGCTGATGCAGCTACCACAGCTCAGTTCCTATATGAAGAGATAATTACTATCTATGGACCACCTCAGCTTATCCTGACTGACCGAGGATCACACTTCAATAATAAATTAATTGAGGAATTGTATCTCAGGTACGCACTTGCCACTCCATGACAACAGCATACAACCCTCAGTGTAACGGACTAACAGAATGGATGAATCAAACAATTATGCATGCTTTGGATTGGAGCACCACAGACAACCCTAATAAATGGCCTGAACGCTTACCCACCATCCTTTGGGCATAACAAACTAAAATCCATAGTACTACCAAGCGTTCACCATATGAACTACTGTTTGAAATAAAGTTCCAACCCAAACCATTAGCCAAGTAACTCAGTAACCATTTAACATCAATTCACCAATTAAAACGGTATGACATGGAGAAACTGGTACAAGATCATGCCCATCAAATGAAGACCAACTATGACAACCACCTCAAAACCTCCAGGTTTCTACAGTAGGAGATCTAGTCCTCCTGTATTGAAATGAACTTATAAACTCCCGTTTCAATAAACTCGCCCACATTTTAAAGGGCCTTTTAGAGTTACCAAAATACTCCCCTATGGAAACTACAACCTAGAAACCCTTAATGCAGTGCCATATCAGTCAACCATCAATGGTAACCGTCTTAAACTTTACCAGTATAAAAATGGATAGGGGAGTGTCAAATGGATAAACGATTCCATTATAATCCATTTGACTAATAGTGCCACGTGCATAGAATATTTATTTTTAAACTGATTTCACTTAATTCCCCCAAAATTATTCTAGGCACCAAAATATCCTTAGAAGCAGGCATATATACCTGCAGTCCTTATCAAAATGAATCATCAGATTCCAAAGTTTAGCTTCTTGTTGTGTTTCTAATCTTCCAGTTTTAAGAAATCTCATTCCCTGGGCGTTTTAAGTTATAAACACCCAGAATGACTGACGATGACTGCCAAGGTGACCATCTTAAAAACTTTGAGAATTACGCTCTGCCATCTGCCACCCATTGGGCAATACACCAGAATCCCTTAGTTGCCCAACAGTAGATTTAAAAATGAGAGAAATGATTTAATAAAAATTGATACTTGTTTTGACTAAGCTTGTGGTTATTTAATTGATTCAATAGGTTTAATGGTTTTGGTTAAGTAGCTGGTATATTTGATTATTTTGATAGGATTAATGGCTTTAGCTAAGTAGTTGGTATTTATTTAATTGATTAATTAAATTAATGGTTCTAGCTAAGTGGCTGGTAGTTCTTTAGTTGATCTGATAGGCTCAATGGTTTTGAGTATGCAGATAGTAATTTTATCAATTTGGAAAGTTATTGGTTTTGGCTAAGCAATTGGTAGTGATTTGGTTGATTGGATGGATTAAAAGTGATACGTCACACTAGGTAGGATGTCAGTCATAGGTATCACCATCCAATTAATTAAAACTATTAATCTTTCAAATCAACTAAAAACACTTAAACGCTTGGCTGAAACCATTGAACCTATAAAAATCAACCAAATTACAATAAACAGATAGTAAAACTATCAAATATAATGCTTAACACCCAGGTGTAGTATGGGCTCACAACTAGTTAGATCAACACTCTCACAGGTTTAGCATGTGCTGACAATTTTAGAAATAAATGATTTTCCCTTGATAGATGTGAGCAGAAAACTAATATGAGAATTTATAAATTTTAAATAAGCTTAAACATCTATTGAGATAAGCAGAGTTTTTACCTATTTCTTTCAATTAGTCTAAATTTCACAATTTTTACTGTACAAAGCTTGTACAGATATATAAAATTAGAACAACCGATAAATGTAATCCTTAAAGACCAGTGTAGTAATTCCATTTTGAGATACTTGATGGTAAAATCCCAAAAAGCCCAACAGCTAATACTTACATTAAATCTAAGACTTTCAAAGTAACTTGTTTATTTTAACTAGAGTGGCCAAGTATCACATATGTCTTAAAGATATAGCATTCATCCTAAGGTAAGAAGGTGAAGAAAACATTAATGTAAAGTCACCTATCAAAGATTTAGATAAAAAAGCGCAGCTTTATTATTAAATAGATTGAGGGATATTTACATGTTATTTATAACACTTTAATTCCATAAGGAAAACGAAAAATTGAATGATTTAAGGGCTTATCTTAATGGAGGCTCTTCATTAGAAACCACATCCATATTCATGAATCCCTTTGTAGCCTAAACTTTATAGGTGATATTATATTCTAAACGGTCCATTTTGGACGAGACTATGTATTATTCAAGTAAATCTTTGAGCAAATGCTAAAAAAAACTTTTGAGGCTACATTTTAATTTGCAGCCTCTTAAATTATCCAATGAAGATGTTGCTTCATATCCTGAGGTTTAGTTATCTTGGCTAAGTATATTTTATCTGGGGAATTGAAGCCTTGAGTCAGATATTGTGAGATTTTCAGTATCAATTTGAGCATCACTGCTATTTAATCTATCAATATAATATAATTTGAAGTATCAACTAAAATCCCTAGAGTAGCCTTGCTGGTATGATTTTGAGGGATCACTTTATTGATATTGTTAGTATTGATGTTGCCTTTAAGTCATGGGGAGCACCCCTAATACCTCAACTAGAAGCATCATTCAGAAAAAATAAGGGGGAAAAGAAGGCTGCCCCCCTCATCAATCAAGCGATCTGGCCTATGTTGTAGATGAGAAGAAGGTGTTGACCTACCCCTGAATGTTGTCTCATTACTTTTTCTTCTACCACTAAGGAGTTAGTCAAGAAGATCAGGGGTTGAGTCAGGAGGTGGTGATGGCTAGAAGACGTTGATAACAGGAAGGTTGCGGCTTTTCACCTTGCCAGAAGACTTCCTCCCTAGTTCAGGCTTCATCAATAATAGTAAGTCAATACTAAACAAAATAAAATTGATTAAATCAATCATACTCAAAATCACCTTTCCAACTTCCCTCCTTGCCACCAGTGAAGGCAAAACCACCCCAAACAGTATCAGGCGTACCAAACCCATTTATTTCAAAACGGGACCACCCTTACCTGCCCTATCCTTAAGAACTACCCATCATCTGTCAAAGAAATTGTCATCGACTTTCTAAGCATAATTGTGCCTCCAAAGATTTGCAACAAATTTGATATCATTCTGCTTAGTCAGGTTGGATCCAAGTTGGTATCAAAAGCATATTAGTGTGCCAATCCGCCAGAATTGAGCGCAATAGTTCACATTTGATTCATGAACACCCCTTCTATTCTCTACCTATATGTCTCTTATGACGGCAGGCCCCAACAGATTCTGCTGTCAGCCTTTTTCTTTACTTTGTTATACAATATAAAAGGATCCTCTAAATACAAATAAATTTTGAATTAATTTAGCTAAAATATAGCTGTAATACTCATCAGGTTGTTATGTCTTGCAGTATGCGTAACTTCTGGGCCATAGTGGCAATTGTAACTACTATAATGCTTTCCCTGCTTGATTAGGGGTTTTATTATGGGGCCCACTTGGGCTTTCTCCCATTTAACTATACCTTGCAGCATCACAATCTTGCCCAGCTCTTTGAGGTTCTCCCCTTCCAATTTGCCAAGTTCTGCGGCACCTATACGAGTTCTGCCTCCCCTGTCACTAGAGATTACCTCACCCCACACGCTATGCCTGGGAAAAATTGCCTCCTTGGAACTGCTGCAGCCACTATTACTATAATGTGGTTAATTATGGGTGTGATGGCAACCTTTGTTGTTAGTTACCAACCCTCAGTTCTTCCCTTTTTGAAAAAAAATATAAAGTTCTGTGGGAGGTCAACCATTGGTTTTATAGCTTGTGTTTTATGTGTCTACTCATCCAGACTAGCAGGCTAGTTTAAGTCTTATTAGCCGTTGCCATAACATAGTAGACTGACCCTAGATTTAAGGTATCTCCTCTCTTCTTTTTGAGGTAGGTGATGCAATGGTTTCATTATATCAGATGAACCTACAATTGGTGCTGTTGCAAATTTTTGCAGTTCACATATTTGATACTCTGCTAGTGTGTCAAGTCAATAGCATGAATACTGATGACCCTTGTTCTTTTGCCTTCACTGACTACCTTTCATTATAAGTTCGCGGCAACAACTTCCCAACTCAGCGTTGTTGACAACTTCACTCTTGGTTGATATAATACATCACAAGCGCTCAGATCTGGCACCTATAACCCATATAGCCATCTTGATCTGGGTGATACAACACGCCTACCAAAATTCATATTTACCTGAGTGATGCAACACACCCATCTAGCCATCTCATCCCGAGCAGCTCAGCATCTATCCTAATAAATCACAGTCCATCAGAGTTGATCTGTCATGGTTAAATGACATAATTGAGGGGAAAGATTGTAAAGACAAGGCTGGGTGTGAGGAAGCAAAGAAGACAAAGTTGGCAGGTCTGACTGATCTGAAGCATACCCTGGACCAACGCAGGGTGTCAGATTATTGTGTTGACTCAAAAACAAACCATTTGTCAAACCATCAACTCAGCTGATTACTCTTTTCATAACTTAGGTCAATTACCATTATGTTAGATTAAACTGATCACCCTTACATCAACTCAGCCAATTACCCTTATGACAAAAAGCAATTGATCCCAATTAACCATGCAAAATATTGTCTTTATTTCAAGAGATGTCCTGAGATCATTTTTTAAACAGCTCTAAAAATCCCATGGACAATAACAACAATAAGATTGCCCTAAATTATCACAATCAGTTTTCAACCCTATGGCGAATTTGTATGTTGATCCTTGTAATTGGCATGATAGCACTTTCACATGGACAGCCAAAATACAAGTATAAAGTGATATCAAGAGGCCTGCCAACATCCAATTAGGGGTATGTCATTTACTTTAAATCATTGCCAAATTTCTTAAAAGCCTTATTTTGTCAGCTGTATGACTGAACTTAAATTGGCTGACCTTAGGACAATTTGCACATTCATTTTGCTTTTTGGTACCTGAAATCTTCCCTATTCTGATAGTATTTTGCCAACTTTAGTCTGAGTAATAGGTCGTGGATGTATCAATTAAAGGGCTGAACTGAGGTGGAAAATGATATCTGCAGAAATTGCATGATCAAAGTGTTGCCAGGAGATGCCCAAGAGGTATAAATTCTGATGCCTGGCCTAATGAAATCATCATTTGATAATATCTTTTATTAATAATATTTTCTCATTTCTCTTTTACCTGGTTTTTAACATAGTTTGCTCTTAGGTGTGTCAACAAGCTTAGGAGTTAAAAATCTTCAGCTTGTACCTTTGCTTGCCTCAGTAGAAGCTCGCAAATTTGAAGATAAATTTAGCCCAAGATTGACCAGAAGAGTCATATTTATTTTAATAAGCTAGTAAGATTCCAAACGGTTGGTATACCATAAGACACTAGCAAAATATTGAGTATCTTTGGCCAAACGTCTTCTTATTTATGTACAGAATTTATTTTATCAAGTGGCGATTCTTGGAATGTAACACTTGGTGTTCACTCAAAATTGGTGACAATCTCTGTAATGGACCCACACAACCAATTACTGGCAAACCAGCAAGATAAGATGGCGATAACGAGATGGTAATTTGTGACAAGGAATTTTCTGGTTATTTTAATTCCAGCCACCATAGTTCCAATGCAGGTACCTCTTGCTCCCTGGAACTAATCACGGTGGGGGAGTCAAGTAGATGCAACAAACCCAATTGATTTTAATTGAAAGCGTTAAGGCCATGCTAAAAAATCTTATTGGTGATTTAGAATTGATATATTGCAAATTGTTCCCTCTTTCAGCCTGTTCTAATATCTTAAGGATCAGGCACTCAAAATGAAGATGTACATGAAGTATTGTGATGCAACCATGGAGGCCCTGGCCAGACGTCTCACAAACAGCCAAGATACTGATGAATTATTGGTTAATTTTTACAACCCTCAATCAAGCATACCCAGCGAATTCTTGCTATACAAAATCTGGAACTCACGAAAATCCATCATGTACAATGGGAAGAACAATTTTTCCAAAATGCTAAACTGAAAAATTTAAATCCAGCTTTATCAAAACCAAAAAGCAATTTTGGATATTACAGGGCTTGCCAACGAATTTCATCAAATATTAAACACCCCTGAGAAGCTACTAAACATAGGATTCTCAAAAATAGGTGCAGAACTTCTTGCTCACAATGGGCTATTGCTTGAATGGGCAAAAAACATGAATACTCGCTGTCAAAAGTGAAAACTCAATATGATTATCTATCATCTCAGACAGAAAAACTCAACACAGAGGCGACTTTAGCCCAAGGAGAACATCTGGGCTTAGAACCTAAAGCACAATTGCTTTGAGAAATATCCAGACTGGGTTGTAATTTTAAATAAGAAAATTTAAGATCTTGTGGCATTACCAGAGGTTCCAAATAGGGATGAAGAGGATGCTTAGATCAAAAATGAATTTTTGAAAATCTGGACTGTGAGTCAAGTTTGCAGTCCAGAAACGATGAAATTATTCAGAGAATTGGGAACTTAGAATTCAAGTATCAACAAAAGAACTCCTGAATAGACAGTATAGCTGAAAGTATCAAACACATAATGTCAAGTCAAGTTTTATTCAAAAAGGAACATGCCAACCTTAAAGAAGAAGATAAATACACTAAAAAGAAAAGTTGCCAGTGCTCACTCAGCCTTGATGATGGAGAATTTGAATAAAGCTCTGTCCATTCGGCCAAAAATGACTTGGAAAAACAAATAAGGTCCAAATTCGAGTATCAGAATCTAGAAGTTTGGTGCAATATCATGAAATCGAGTCATTGGGAATCAATATTTATGCAGAAATGATATTTTAAAATCTGTCCTATGCATAAAGCTCAGGCATCAATCCTAACTCTGGATACTCCCAGATGGGAAAGAGGGCTGATTTTATCTGAGGATTCACCAAGACGCTCAAGTACTAGAAGAAGTGTGATTCCTATTCCCAAAAACAGGGTGAAATGACTTCAAACCTCTAAAATCAGCAAATTTTGATAGTGATGGGAATGGTCGCTCTTTTCTCAAGATATTTGAAAAAGCAATGCATGGTGCATCAGACCATGTAAAAGGATCAGCTTTAATTAACTCATGTGATGCCCACAGCTGCAACCTTAAAATACCCTATTTGAGTGATGATTAAACCTATATGGATGTCAAGATTGCGGTGATAAAACAATTTGGAGGACCTGAAGAATTATTTTCCTAAAAAACTGAGCTTCTTAATATTGCATTTAAGCAGAACGTAACTATTAAGGACTTTGCCAGAAAATTTTACATGAGGTACAAGTTTTTCGTGGGTGTAATGCCATGATTGAGTTTGACACTAAAATTGCAATGGAGCACGTGAGCATTCCCTATCATGACTTGTACCATGTCATGATAACAGCATTCAAAAGAGGAATAGAAAATCAAGAGCTTACCAATTACTTGAGAAGCTGTGCCCACTTTTTTGATGCTTCTTATCGGCCCAAGGATCAGAAAGAATTTCGATTTTAGGCCCAAAAAACAACATTATGTCTGACTAAGAAAAAAATTCCCAAAAAACAAAAATAAAATTTGAGCAAACCATCAGCAAGTGCCAATTAAAAGCCACAACTGTGGTCAAAAGAGACACTTAACAAGCCAATGCTACAGACGTTTAGACAAAAAGCCCAGGGTCAATGTTGCCCTTTAAATCAACAGCAACAATGAGGCGGGAAAAGAGCAAGTGGAGTAGAGGCGGTATGCTCTAACTCCACTGAAGTTCACCAAACCATTCCACCTGACTCTGACCGCTCTTTAGGGCTCATGATGTTGCCAAAAATAACCTCCACCATATTGTGGCTAACAATATCCTTATGGTAACTACTCAGACAAAAGCAAAAGCAACTAAATCATTAAAATTACTAAAGAAGCCCTTACAGATGTATCTAAACCTTACGCAAAGCATATAAATTGATAAGGGTTTAGAACTCTAACCTGGACGTTCAACTGAACTACCTTCACTTCACAATGTTTAAGTATTCATTCCAATGAAACCTTTGGAAGATAACTTCCCAGATATCTGCTCAAGTCTGAAATTACATATGGAATAAGGCAGCAATCACAATATCCACACAATAAAAACCTCTGAAAACTACCATGGATATACATATATGGATATAGCAGTAAACAAGGTCCAGTTTGGGCCATCATTGATAGTGGAGCACCTATTAACATAGTCAGCACAAAATTGGTTAAAAAGTTGAAAACTGAGCACCAATGTTGCTCAGTGTCAGGAATATAGAACTGCAGGAGCGCATACAACCAAATCACTTGGTGCATATAGTACCCTACCATACAGGTTTGGATCTATTATGGTAACAGCATCCACCATGGTTTTGCCAAATATGAACCACGATATACTAATTGGGACAGATTTCTTGAGAAGATTTGGAGTTGTTACAAATAATAAGGACGATACTCTCACCATTCTTAGCCAGACAATCCCACTTTACGATAATAATGATGGAGCAGTTGAGAAAAAGAATCCCAGACTATACATAAATCTGGCCTACAAGGATGGAGTAGTCCCAAATGAGTACATCAAAGCACAATTGAAGATGAAAATTATTACAACCCAGATAATAAATCAAAGTGCATACCTCTTTAGTCAAATCAGCACATTACTAAATCTTCAGGAATCAAGTAATCATCCTGACTGGACTGACAATTATTATCTGGAAGGACTTTATGTTTAAGTATATCAACCATGGTTTAAATCTCGATTTGAGCCAAACCTTGCACCTGGTATCATCATTCCCAACCATGGAGAAATTCACATTTTGTGTGAAAACTTTAAAATTGACCTATTAACATCAAGCAACATCAGACAATCGCCTTTATGCATCTGTTCACTACCACAGAATTTAACTCATTTCATGAGTTGGGACTTTTGTCAAATTAGGGCTTCCCAATAAGGACCTAATTAGCATTAAAAATGTTGTACCTATGGCTTATTTAAGCAACTTGACCAACTTCAAGTTAAGCCAAGCTCAGAATTTATTTTTTAGTAATAGAAATATTTGCACAAGATGGTTTAGACCTAGAATGTGCTAAAGGACTCCGTCCACACTATTGATAATTGAGATTAATAACCAATTAAATAATGCCCAATTTGGAGCTTTTCTTTTCCCATAACAATAACATCAGTTACTAAGATTTGATTTGAGCAGATAATTTTGATAATCACACAGGCGAGATGAGCGAATTTAATAAATCTCAACTAAACTGGGCGAAAGTCATATCAGGCAATGGCCAAAATGGTGCACTCAAGGGCAAAAAACGCCTTGGAGGGGGACTGGGAGCCAACGCCGCCAAAAAAACCCCCAAAACCAAACACCACCAAGGTTTGTGGAAAATACCACAAAACAGAACCAATATATATGAAAATACAGTATGCACAGCCCCTATTGAAAGTGGAACATAGACTCCAACTATTCCTAGGGGTAGAATCCCCATTCCTGTGGGAAAAGGTAGGCGAGGCACAGAACTCCCTCTTTCCCCATGCGGTATATGTTACCACCCACACCATCCATTGCTGCTGGATCAATATGGGTTTTAAACTGAAGAAGAGTAAGACGCTACAGCAAAAGTCCTTATTAACTTATCCCTCCCTGAGGGAAATGAATTGTGCACACCTCGCACACCAGATGGAACAAAACAAACACTTTGTTCATCTCGTTCAAATCACTTCCCACCAATCTCCCCTATAAGCTAATTTGAGGAAGAACTCCGATTTGGCATTCAGAGCTATGGAGAAATAAAACAACTAGAATTACAGCGATTCCACCTGATGCTAAACCTGTGCACAGGAAAGGCAATTGCTGTAATTAACCCAGTCCTGACATGGCTGCAAACTTAACCAAAATCCCATGCACCACGATGTTTCACCTCCAAGTTGGGGGAGTTAAAAACCTTTCTGCATCACACCGGAACATGCACCGCCCATCTGCAACCATTGCACTGCACTGGGGCACAAGGAACATGCGTGCCTCATGAAGGAGGGCATCATGGCCCTGTACTTTAGTGATGATGCTATGGACAAAGATGAGGAGACCTTCAGTAGAATGGTCAATGAAAACCACACTTTTCTCTGGGAGAGAGCAGACACTACACCCTCATAGACCCAATCTCACCCAATTTACACAAACAGGTGCAGAGGGCTGCAAGCGGGCAGCAGCCAAGGCTGCATCACTCATGACCTCCTCCATCAAACCAAACCAAATCCAGATGGACAGAGAGGAAATCGGCCAAACCAGCTAATCAGAACAAAATGCCCAATCTGGAGCAACAATGGAGGATATTATCTGAGCCAAACAGTCAGATTGGACAACCCATGCAGAAAAATTTTCTCAACAAACCAACAGAATCACCACATGATCTCAATCAAATAAACTTACTAGGACAATTTGACTCCACTATGGATGAGCCAACAGGGCCCAGAGCTTCAAAATTAAACCCCAAAAAATCAGAAATCAATCAGAGCACCAATTCAAATCAAACAAAATCACATGCGGAAAAGCTTAATACAATCCTCAAATCCAACAAAACCTGCACAAAATCATCACAAGTTAAAAAGCCAGAAAACGCCTTGGAGTGGATTGGACCAATCACACGGAGCAAGTCCAAGGCAATGAGCGGGGGACTAGGGCTGGAAGGCCCACCCAACTGCTTCTGAGGCGCCGCGGGCACCTCAGTGTCAATAGGGACGCTAAACATCGTAGGAGCCAGGTATCAAGTGTACCAAGCCAAAAAGATGGACTTCCTGTGCAAACCCCCTTTAGACATCTTGGCCATCCAAGAGACCCACTTTCTAAAGGGGGAAGAGGGATCCTTGGCGGCCAGGGTCTCACCTTCCCAGTTGATATGGATGTCCCACTGTGGGGTGGTTGTCTGTAATAATAACAAAAAACCAAAAATTGTCAAATCCTCCTTGTATTTAGATGGCCGCGTCCTAACCGCAAGGACCACAAACCAAGAGGCCACAATATCAATACCCTGTATCTATGCACCGTGCACTGCATCCAAGAGGAAACAATTCCTCAAATCCATCCTGACGCTCAACCTCCTACCTGTTCCCTACTGATGGGCGACTTTAACTGTTGGGACAACCCCACTACAGACCAATGGCCCAGCCCCAGGGGATACCCACTGGGACATATCGAGTCCACATGATGAAGGCATCCCTTGGCCTGTATGACACCCTCCCCTGGGTCTCCACTCCTTCCCCACATGACTCGCCCCAGCATATGCAAGGGAATGCTCATCTTGATGAGCTGCATCAACCACATCCTCTCACCAAAATCCTGCCACCTGTTTATTATTAACTTCACTACTAAAAACCAATTTCTCTGACCACTGTCTAGTTTTGGTGCAGCTCACGCCAACCAGGAATCAAAATGAGGACGTCGCCCTGAAGAAAGCTATACCAATAGAATATAAAACTTCCTGAGATTTCTAACTGGGTCAAGCATGAAGTTTCAAGCCCAAAATTCACAACTCCATTTGCATCAGATCCCATCAAATCTTGGGAAAACTTCAAATCTGAACTAATAAACAAAACTCGCCATCTTGCATCATGCAAATACACCACGGATACTGCAACAATCAGATGCACCCTGGCGGAAGTTGACCACCTAGAACTCAATACCCTGAAATCTGGATACAGCCAAAACTGGGGGTGCAAATGGGCGGAAATTTCCGCCCGCCTAAACGCCCTCATCCACAAACACCAACACAGAATCAAAGTATCATGGAAAGGTAACCACATAAAAGAAGGCGAAACCTGCTTGGCATTTTTCTTCTGCCAATACCACTCCTGAGGCAATTTCCCCAGTGCACACAGGTCTGAAAAGCTGACGGAACTGTGGCAACTGACCCAATGGAGGTCAAGGCAGAATTTCACTGCTATACACCAAACTTTACTGCGACACCCCACCAAACCCCTAAAAAATAAAAAAATTTATACTTTCCAGAATACAGAGTGCACCGCTGGACTGTATTCTATTTCACATGATAGCGCAGGAGGAGATCTGGAATAAAGTCCACAGTGCACCGCGTAGGAAATGCCCAGGCCCTGATGGGATACCCTACGAATTTTATAAACATCCTATATTTTTCAATTTAATTTATTGCAGGGAAGGCTGACCATGGGATGGACAAAACAAATTGACTCAACCGAGACAACACTTAGTAACAGGGAAGGCACCCCATAGAAGCGATGCTATCTCTTGTTGCCAGCGGGAACGCCACTTATGGGGAAGGGGAGGGAACGCGTGAAGGGGCTGTAGCCACAATTGAACACGTGTGGAGGAAGGGGTCTGATTTGATGAAACAGACTGGGAACCTGGAGGATACCAGCTGTCAGCGGCGCGGTGGGAGGTATCCAAACATCCACACTTGAAAGTGGTCCACCAAATGAGACTGGAATCTGTGAACAGCTTCTGGGAGGGTGGGGATGGAGCCTGCGATGGCATCCAAGACAATCGTGTGGATGGTCCACATGGCGATTGCAACCACCAGAGCATGGAGGGAGGGTGGAAGGGGGGGAGGCCATTGATAAAGCAAACATATCCCTTGACAGAATGAAGGGATGTGTTTAGATTCTGGCCCAGTAAACGTTGAACTTCGCGCCATATCACTTTAGAGGTAGGACACTTCCTCAGGCGGTGGAACAGCGTTCCATACTGGCCACACACGATGCAGGATGAGTGTAAAGCGTTAGAGCGCTCAGCTGTATGGTACACCCACCTCAGGCAGCGCCACACATGGGAGTGGATTTGAGGCTGCAACAGAGGATGGTGAGCGTATTTCCAGATGGTTTTTTGGGTCTCAATGGAGTAAGGGATGTCCATCATGTCCAGGTAGTCCACCCTGGATAGGACATGGGGCCGTATGGGGATCACGCCATCATGGATGGGTAGCCCCTGTACCTCTTGTGTGAACTGAGGAGAGGCGGCTTCTTTGGGTTGTATGTCCGCTAATACAAATTCTCCATTCAGCGCTCCATATGGAAAATAGGATTCGTTTGTAGTGGGTTTTAGTACTGTGAGGACCTGTGGACGATGGGTGTGAAGCCAGGTATTTCATCAGGGAGTGGAGATTCGATGGATTGTTGAGGCCCAAGGCGTGGGAGAAGTTGGAGCAGGCTGCGCGGGACCAGTGTTGGGAGGGGAGTGTAGGGGCGGCGATGGCTGCAATCCAGGTACCCAAGATCTTGGCCGCATGGGCTCTGAAGTCAAGCAGGCCCATGCCACCATGTTGATGAGGGCCAAATATGACTTCTAACCGTAATGGTGGAGGGCGGCCTAACCATATCCATCTTTACAGCAGGGCATGCAAGGATTTGAAGAAGCTTGGGGAGAAGGGGATGGCGTGGGCTCCAAACCAGACTTTGGAGAGGAGCATAGAGTTGGCCAAAACGACCCTGCCAGTAAGGAAAGTAGGGTGGGCTCTGAGGGAGGCGATGTGCTTTGTCACGTTGTCTAGATTACAACTCTCCATTACTGCTGATGCATATCCGCCTGCCTCCACCCACACGCCCAGATGGCGGACTGGCCCTATGGTAGGGCGTGGCACAAAGGGGAGCACCAGTGGGGCGGTGTGGGGTGAGCTGGGAGGGCGAGCGCGTTTTTGAGCAGATGGGCTGGGCTGGGCACTTTTTGCCGGGGCCCAGCAGTTTGATACCAACCAAGGAGGATGATTTCGGTTTTGGAGGCGTTCAGTGCAGCGTTACTGCCCCGGGAATACTCCTGGATGAGAGCTTCAAGTGCGCGTGCATTTTTATAATTAGACACCCCCACCACACAGTCATCTGCAAACGCCATCATCTTAACTGGGGCTTGGCCTGGCACATGGACCCCAGTGAGTTGAGCATTTGCGTTTCGAAGTAGTGGGTCAAGGCTGAAGTTGTATAAGAGTGGGCTAAGGGGGTCCCCTTGTTGCAAGCCCCTTTGAGGGCGGACTACTTCCGTTAGGAAGCCAGGGCCACGTACTGCCATTGTTGCAGAATCTGTGAACAGCATCACCCAGTTGATGAAGCGAGGGGGTAAGCGGAATTAATGGAGGCAGGCCCTGAGGTATTCCCAGTTTACTCTATCATAGGCCTTCGTTGGTCCAAGAATGCAAGTGCCCCAGAGGCTGTGGACTGGCACGCGTTGGCCACAGAGTGCACGTTGTCCCAAATCGACCTTCTGGGTATGAAACCGAATTGTTCTGGGGAGATGGTGGAAGATGCTACAATCCCCTAAAAGGTTAGCCATGATTTTTGTTAAAATTTTTGTATCTGAGTTAGTTAAATAAATGGGGCGCCATTTGGCTAAGTCTAGCTTGTCCCCTTTCTTAAAGAGTGTGACGGTGAAGGCCTCTTGTCCTCCTGGCAGGAGGCGCGTTTTTCCATAAGGCTCTGGTTAAGTGAGGCCAACATTAGTGGGGATATATATTTGAAGCATTTTTTGTAATATTCATATGGAATGCCATCCGGGCCTGGGCATTTTCGGTTTGGTGTACTGTGAATGGCTGTCCATAATTTATTTGGATTAATCAAATTCATTATTTCCAGGTATTGGGAAACAGTGCAGATGTGGGCTCGGTCAAGAAATTCCGCCACTTCAGCTGGCTGAATTGGATCAGATAGGTACAACTCAGAGTAATACTTTTGTCTTTTGATTGCCAGTTTGGCTGGTGTATCCGCAATGGAATCATCCAATCTTCACACCTGTGTGCAGTCCACGCTCTGGCGTGGTGCAAATTTTTTTTAAAAAATATGCAGTGCACTTGTCACCTTTTGTGATGCATTTGGCCCTGTTTGAACATAAACCTGATGTTTGTGTTGCCTAGCGAGAACGTTGAGGTGGGCGGCTGCCTCCGCCCACTTCCAGCCCCATGCAGAGCTGTATCCTGTAGCCAGGATGTTGGACTCCAGGTGTGCCAACTTTGCCAGAGCGCGCGAAATGACAGCTGATGTGGCTCATGAGCATCTGGAGGAGAGGTGGCGAGATTGGCGGATGGTATCTTCTTTAAAAGTTGCCCATGTGGAAATGGGGTCCGCGCAAAACGATGCAACAAAATCTTTTGCCAAAGTTGCCTCTTCCACCCACATGGAAAATCCTGGCGACGCGAGCTCGGGGGGGTGGATTTTGCACCAATGTGGGGCCTATAAAACAACTTTAAACAAATCGCCCCCCTCCTCTTAGCGTCTATGAACCATTGCTTGCTGGAGACCCATCTCCTGCTAGGAGGCCAGGACTCCTATTTCCTTACCCTATTTAAAAGGGGAGACAGACTGGACCTGGCCAACTGGCACCTGATAGCACTCTCAAACACTGACACAAAACTACTTACAAAAATTCTAGCTACCAGACTGGGCGAACTAGCTTATAAAGCCCTATCACTTAACCAATTTTGCTTTACACCAGGGCGCTCCATCTGGTCCAACATACACTCCATCTACAATGTATGCCAACCCAAAGCGATGGGAGCCCTGGTATTCCTTAATTAGGAGAAGGCATATGACCACATTAGCTAGCCATACTTAAAAGAATGCCTACATGCCTTCAACCTCCCACCCAGGTTCATCAACTGGGCGATGCTACTCACAGAATCCACTTCTATGGCTGTATGTGTCCCAGGATTCCTTATCAACAGGATCACCCCACGCAGAGGGCTCAAGCAAGGGAACCCCCTCAACCCACTTATTACAACTTCAGCTTTGATCCACTCCTCCGCACATGCTGACTCACGCCTCAGGGGCATAACTGCACAATTTCAGCCCCCAGTCAAGATACTAGCCTATGCAGACGACTGTGTGACAGGTATATCTGATAGCAGCGAAGCCTGACAGTTGGAACGCACCCTAGAGGAATACTTCATGGTGAGTAATGCATCTCTTAACAAACAGAAAACCGAAATAATCCTCCTTGGCAAATACGTCACCAACTGGACCACATCCCCTACTAAACACAGCCCAAGATGCAAAAACTCACTCGTCCTACCCTTTGCATTACCCCCGCCACCACCCCTGTCCACCACCTTGGGATTTGGCTGGAAACAGTGGGTATGCAAATGAGATGACTGAAAATAACCTGCTGCAAAGAATATCCAACAGAATCGCCTCACTCAAGGGTAGATCCCCTGGGCTAATGGGGCGAGTGGCAGCTTCCAACTCGCTCATCCTCATGATGCTGTGGTTCCCCGCACATGCAATCCCATTCTCACTCACATTTTAAATGTCAATCCGTGCGCTCATCCAGGGCTGGCTGTGGCCTGGATCCCGCCCACCCGTCCATGTGGAAACGCTATATGTTCCATGCTCCAGCGGAGGCATGGGTCTGATAGATTTCGAGAACCACGCCAACCACATCCTGAGCACCTGGATAGAGGAGGTGCTAACCCCAGACCCCCTGCAACAGCACTGGTCCAGGGCAGCGAGGGCCAACTTCGCACAGGCACTCATAATACCTAACCTACACCATCCTTCCAGCTTAATAATGTACCTCGCAAACTGCCCCAATGCATTGGGCCTGCATGGAACCCCCTCACTTTAAACGCCTCCTCCGAATTATCCGCCACATGGGATGGACCATCGCTACCATGGCCTTGTGCAGGGAAGGGGAAAACCCAGATCCCACTTCATTATATGAAATCCAGAAGACCACCCCCACCAAGACATTATTGCCACGACCCCAACCATTGCCAGAATTGAATACCTAGACGTTTTGGACATCCCCTACGACCTAGCCACACAAAAGGCAATATGGAGGATGACGCACCATCCACTCCGTCAGCTGAGGGTAAGAGCCAACGCCTGGCGCTGCCTAAGAAGGACCTATAGAACGGCGGACTGCACCCACTCCCTCCACGCAACCTGCGCAGTATGTGGAGGAGAGGGCTCCCTACACCACCGCTTAGAAACCTGCCCCCCATCCAGAGTCATATGGCGAGAAGTCGAGCGCCTGCTCAAGATCCAAGACGACCAGGATTTCACTGTCTCAGAAAGCCTCCTCACGCTCCGTCTTGTGTCAACAATCCTGTCTACCCTGCGCTATTTATTGATACCCATTACAATGTGGAAAATCCACACTACTGCCTTGGATGCGTTCAAGGGCACGGTCTATACCATCCATGGGGTTATCAATAGGTTCCACGTCCACTTACTGGAGCACTTCCAAGACTGGCTCTATGGGTATATGAAGCCAAGGCAGCAGAGACTCATAAAGTCATGGTTCCCGCTCTGGTTCCTTCACATGGACCCCTTCCTTCACACCTGCTCTATAGCAGGGGCAACCACCTCAGAGTAGCGCACCAATCCCCCCATACCTGGCGGTTCCAGCTGGCAACTGGGGTAACCTGTGTACCCTTGAGGTGTACAATCCTCTCTAGTCATCTCTATTCTTCACTTCCCTCCCATATCCACACATACATTGGTAATGCCCGTACCCTGGTCAGCTTGACTCAGTTAAATAAATAATACCCAATTCTATGCTCAAAAACATCAGAAGAAGCTGTTTCAAAGGAGATTAAAGAACTCCTCAATCGTGGCACGTTAGTGCCTTTAAAAAGTCCTTTGGCTGCACAAAAATTTAGTAGTGAAAAGAAGGATGGAAATTAAGTTGTCATTGATTACCAAAAAACTAAACAACATCATGAAAAAGGACTCATACCCTCTGCCTCAGATTGATAATGCCTTAACAGGCTAGGGGCGCGAAGTTCTTCTCATAAATAGACCATATCAGTGGGTATTGGCAAATAGATATGCCAAAGTAGAGCATGAAAAATACGCAATTATAACACAAGAGGGACTAATTCAGCTGACAAAAATGCCTCAATGGTTCTGTAATGCCCTGGCTACCTTCCAGAGAGCCATGGACAAAATCCTGGGAGATTTAAGGTTGTCATATGTACTAGTGTACTTGATGATATTAGTTTTTTAGTCATACTTTTTGATGACCATCTGGAACAATTAGATGAGGTTTTCAGAAGGTTAGCAGCTGCAAATTTAGAAAGCAAGTCCAAAAGGTGCCAGTTATTCAAGGATCAACTGCTATATCTTGGCTTTGTAATAAACAAAGTAGGTCTTCTGCCCAAACCTCTAAGTTAGACGCCATTCCCAAAGTGAAATGGCCCAATTTCAGATGCAATATCCAAGTATCTTAGGGATAATTGGTTACTATCACCAATGGATTTCAAATTTATTACAACTTGGAGAACCGCTTTTCTATCTACTCAGGGATAAGATCCTATTTGACTGAAATTAAGCTTGTCAAAAAGCATTTGATCAGCTTCAATCATCATTATTGGTAGCGCCCATCCTTCAATATCCAGACTTAGCTCAGAAATTTATTATCTAAACTGATGCATCACTAATGGAAGTTGGAGCCATATTATTTCAAATTAGGGGACAGTAAGGAACATACTGTAAGTCTAGAGGGAGTGTCCCCTCTGCCTAGACTGGGTGGAGTTCTTATTTCCAAGAATAAAGGGTCCTAAGAGGGCAGCTGTCCCCCTAGTCTCATAGGGTGATCTCACCCATATGTTAGACAAGCGATGGGTAACAAATCTCCCTCTGAAGATTCCACCACCTATCCCCACAATTGCCTCCACCAAATTAGTATGACAAATTGAGAGTATTTTCAGCGAAATAACTGGATGCCGCCACCCCATGAGCTGAAAGGTTCTTATCAAGTCGATGCCCTGAGTCCTCAAAATCAAGGTCTTGAAGCCTTAAACCCTTGGCAACAAAGTCTGATAGGCTCATACATTCAGTAAATGAGGAATCAAGTATCAAATCTTCAGCAAAACTCGCCAATGTCATTGTGTCATTTGAAAACATTACCATCAGTCAAAACCTGCTTCTAAAACATCAGAGACAAGGCCCAAAGGGAGTGTACCTCTTAGGAAGAATACAGTATTGAATCCTCAGTAAACTTGTATTGTAATCAGGTCATGGGAAAAGTTGTTGCCAATTCAAAAATAACCTCGAAAACATTAAGGACAAAGCCCAGTGAGCAAACACCTCCTAAGACAAAATGTGTCAAATGCTGAATATTCAGTGGAACTCAATGATAGCATTGGGTCATCATCAAAAGTCGCCAATAGCCCAAAAACCCTCCCCTCAAAAATTAGGATCATAATTGATGCATCTCTCTTGGATAAACGGATGCCTAAGCAACTGTGTGCAGGCAGATTGGATGACCCAAGCCGTTTCCAACAATTTGGGATTTCCCCTACATGAGGTGGCCATGGGAGAGCCCATTGCTCATCAGGAGAGACGCCATTGCACTAACAGTCAGAAATTCGTTGAAACCACAATTTGGGCATCTGATGTCAAAACCAACAGTGACTTGACTCACTGTTAACTCCAAAAATCAGTTCAAATGAATTTATTTCCCCTTTTTAAAGTTTACCAGGTTAGATTGAATCTTGAGGGCCCTGTCCCATTCATTACTAAGTTATTCCCAAAATCCATCATCTATTTAAGCAGTTATAACACACCGAGGAAATTGAAAGTCAATTCTCATAATTTACCATTTAATAAAAATCTTCCCAAGTTTCCAATATTTTCATTTATTTTAATTTTTCTTTTCTAAACTCCCTATGGCACTAACAATATAACCCATAAGACCTACATTGGCTGGGTAATACCAGTCATGATAGTTATTTTTAGCTCCTACCAAAACAACTGGGCATCTCATGTAAGAAACTTCTGGGAATTTAACCCTATTGTTGAGGCCATCCACAAGCAGGATATCAGAATCCTGTGAGCCCATGTCTACACTCCAAGTAAGAATCTGCCCCCTTGCCTCGTTTTTGTACCAAACTCTCCCATGGAGGGTTCTGAACCAGCAACCCAAGCGCACAACTCCCTGCAATAAGGCCACTGAGTCTGGAGTTGCAACATCCTGGTCCTTGCTAGGTTCCTTTTTACACTTGCAATTCACTGGCACTCAATCATCACACATCTCCCTGCACAAGTCAACGTCATTCAAGCAGCAATGCCTCTGGCTTATTGGATTGTCTTTTGGGTGCTTTTGCATCTCAACAGTCAGGACAGTCTAAACTTTCTCTGCCGTCTCTCTGACATAAATGACCGTCCATGGCTTCCAGCCATTTCCACCCTTCTTGCATAGGTGGACGCTGCAGCGGTTACCTTTTACCAAATGAACGTGCAGTCATTAGTTTGTCTTTTGCTGTTTGTTTTGTCAGTCGCCAATTTTGTGAACAGCATTCAAAATGCTTTGGAGGAATTTCTCCATGGTGGCATGACCCTATTGTCCGCTACTCTTCCCTCAGATCATCCTCAAATGGGGAATCCAGATGCCCTTTTCCCAAGATGTTGCTAATCAGGTCCTCAAATCCCTTGACAAGGTGCATATGTGATCCGCAATCGCTCTGAATATTGGTGTTTTAAAGTCCAATGACCAGCAAGGTGTTGCCCTTTTGGATGCAGTGGAAGGTGAAGCCCATTGTGGATATGGGGGCGTATTCTTTCTGCTTTTAGAGCAGGTGACCCTACCTCACTTGCCGCATCAGTATCATCAGCTTTGAAACCCCCTGTGCCACGCTTGAAACGTTTGTTCCAATTACTGTATCTAATTGCCAAAGCCCCTAGTGTTGGCTCTTTAGTCTCAGCCTTCCATGAGCAAGCCACAGCGCTTAAACTTTCTATTGATATACTCCAAGCAATTTTCAGATTTACAGTGGATTATGTCTCTTCTCATCACGAAGTTTGGTCCACCCCTACGATATTTTTGGACCTAATTTGCCAAGCAGTGACTTCCATTAATGCCTCCCTCCGCCATCATCTCCACCCTCAAGTTGGAAACTTCATGTTTGGGTTGGCCAACAGGGTCTCAGATCCTGAACCTGTTGTTGAATCAGTATCATATCAGTCCTAGGATCAGACGCTGCCTCCACATACGAGCTGATTCATCCTGGTTCACCTGTAGCAGGACAATGGAAGTCCAGCTTAAGAAGGATGGGTCCCAACATCTTACTCTCTGTTTGATTTAAGGAAGGTATCAGATCGCTGTTGCATCAGAGCCTAATTTCCAAAATATTCAGGGGATTTATACACCACTTTAAAAAAACAAATACTAATAAAAACTAAAGGGTTGCTTTTCTAATATGTTTTATTAGATGTAGCAATCGGGTAAAAAGGGAGCACCCTGTTACAATCTATTGCTCAGTTTTATATTAACTTAAGCTCAAACTGAGATAAGCATAGATTCGATATTAACTCTGATCCTATTTAAGGAATATGGGTTGTTGACCTATCAGCAGATTTAAACTCACCTTGCTTTATCAAAACAGCTGATGGAAGGTCAATTATAGGAAAGACAAACCCGCGAGGAAAAATTTTAATATACTTCAGCCAATCACCACAGGAGGAAACAGTTGCACCTTGGAGGACCACCGCCAGTCCTATAAAAGGGGGCGGTCCCCACTTAGGTGTTTGAGAGGAACTAGTAGTGGGCTGTGGAGGAACTTCCAATGGACTCCCTGGATTTTGGCATATATTCGGTGCAATTTGTTTACCCAAAATCGTATTATTTGCCCATGTATTCTTTGTAAAAGTGTTACCCTGATAAAGGGGTTCTACCTAGAATTAGCCAGAGTCTTTTGGCCGATTTCATGCGACTTTTTTTCCTTATTTAGGACTGATACACTCTTATTAGATAATTAGACTGGTAATTGTCTGACATTACCCCTTCAAGAGTGTGAGGGGGAATAAGGGCACAAGAATTGGCCATGGGCTCAGTTGTTTATAACTCAAGTAGCAAAGGACTTAATAGAGTACTACTCCCCTCGCTTATAAGTGACCACAAAAGGGTCTTCCAAATATAGACCCAAGTTTCTCATTTCTGCGTGTGATACAGTTGTGGTAATACAATACCAAGTCTGATACTTGAAAGGAAGGGAGGGGCTTCCTATGCTCATTTGCAGCTACCCCTTCTTTTGTTACTATTTAGGTTAAGTTAGTCATGGCATCAGACTTTATCTAGATGATGAGTTGTGACAACATCTTCAGGGCTTTATCAGGATAATCTGTCCTACCAAAGAAGACGTCTTTTGCTAGCAGGGCTGGTACTCCTGGTTCCCGACCATAAAATACATATAGGGGAGACAGTTTAAAGGATTCAATGATAAAAATATGGTAGGCAATGAGGGCACTAGGTAAGAATTGATCCCAGTTTAGGGGATCTGAGCAGGTTATATTTCGTAATATGGAAACTAGGATTCCATTTGCTTTTTCCACAGTACCATTTGTGGAGGGATTGTAGGGGGCTGAGAAAAGTTACTGCATCCCCATAGAAGTAGCCAATAGTTTTACCACCTGCGAGGTGAAATTATTCCCATTGTAACACAGTAGGGCCTGGTAACAACCATGATGGGTGAAAATTTGTTGATGGAGGAAGGTGGCATTAGCTTTTGCGGTCTGTGCATGAAGGGCAATAACTTCAACCCATTTGGTGAAGTGATCATTGCCTACAAGGATTTAGAGATTCCTAAGGTAGTCTGAGGTAGCGAACCTACCACGTCCAAGATTATAGTATGAAACGGCTGTTGAGGCTTGGTGGGTTGGTATTGTTGCTTGGTTTTGTAGCTGGATTACTTCTTACAGATTAGGCAGGCATCCAGCACTTTGATGATAGACTCCATACTTACCTCCCAGTAATACCGATCCTTCACCCACTCATAAGTTTTATGCACTCCATTGTGCCCTAGCATAGAATGGACCTTCATGATCATGGGAACTCACTATGAAGGTCGGAGATAAGGCAACCAATTAACTCCTATTTTCTTATAAAATTTCCCGCTTTCCACCTTAATGTTGTGGGATTGTCAAACTAACATTTTCCAGACGGGTTCATCCTCATCTTCCCATGAGTCAGGGGTCATAAGGAGTTCATGCAGCCTTCCAGCTTCACTATTATCCAGATGAAGGATAGGCAGCCGAGTTAAGCCATCAACGTTCATATGAAAGTTCCAGCTCAGTGCTCAATCTTCATATCATAGTGTTGGAGCTTTAAGGCCCAGCAAGCCAACCGCCTAGTGGGATACTTCATATTTTTAACTACTTCAGGTAGGCGTGGTCAGTGACCACAGTGAAGTAAGTTCCATATAGAAAAGGGTGGTAATATTTTACAGCCATCAGGACTGAAAGACACTATTTTTCAGACACTGTAATTTTGTTCAGCCTTTGAAAACGTCTTGTTGAGGTAGGAGACGGTATGATTCACACCATTATCATCCAATTAATCCAAAATGGCTCCAACAGCGTAGTAAGAGGCATTGGTAAACAAAAGGAAAGATTTATTGTAAACAAGGTGGCGCAAGATAGAGCGCTTTTGTAACAACTGCTTTATTGTCTCAAAGGTGGCCTTTTGTTCATCTCCCCAACGAAAAGAGACATTCTTAGCCAACAACCTTAAAAGAGGCACATTTAGTTGGGCGAACTTGGGGATAAATTAGTGTTTATATCCCATCATACCCAAGAATACCTGGAATCGCGCAAGGTTTTGGGACCAGGTATTCTAAACATAGCATCAACATTGTCTTGAGGGGTTGAATATTATCCTGTGAAATAGCGTGTCCAAGTAAATCTAACTTTTTTGGAAAAAAGCGCTCTTGAGGGCTTTAATTTAAGGCTGGACTTATGTAAGCGTTAAAAGACTTCTTTTATGTGATCAAGATGATCATTAAAGATTTTTGAAAACACAGTAATGTTATTAAGGTAGACGAGGACGCACCTTAACTTAAGGTCCTGCAAGATGTGGTCCATGGCTCTCTGGAAAGTTGCAAAAGCTTTGAACAACCCTTGAGATAATTGGTTGGCTGGAATAAGATCTTGCTGCAAATCAGAGCGCATTTCTCCTGATATTGTGGAGAAAGGTCCATCCGCCAATAGCCACTGGCTAAGTCCATGACCGAGAAGAACTTAGATTCTGAGAGCTGTGCTAAAGCGTCGTCAATGCGAGGGATGTGATAGCTATATTTTTTGTGAGGTTGTTTAGCTGGCAGTAGTCCATTACAACCTGATAACCGCCGTTTTTCTTTTTTATAAGGAGGAGAGGTGGTGACCATAGAATTTGCAAAGGTACCAATAGGCCAGTGTCTAATAAAAGTTTGATATCCGTCCTCATCTGTTGTTCCTCAACTTTGGATTTACAATAAGGTTTTGATTGGATGTGACTAACATCCTAACGTCGATGATATGACTCCAACCCTTCCCATGACCATAGTCAGTCTAATATCTGAAAATATGTCATTTTAGGACTCCAATAAACTATTAACTTTTTTAAGCTCTTCAGTTGCTAGATCAGCGGAGATATGAACGTCAGGCAATGTACATAATAATTTGAAAGCAGGCAGGCCCATGTCTAACATAGACCCAAAGCAGTGAACCTGGTTAATCTCTTTAACTGGGATGAGCAGAACTTTTCCAATCTCCTGGTGTTTCTTTACAGCCATATTCTTATTGGTAAGATTCCACAGTAGACTACCGATAGAGCGTTGATAGGCTGGGTCTAGAATTCCTGGTAATAATTGAGTTTCTAAATACTGATTCCTTCAATAATCGTTATGTGTACCAGGCAGTTGTGGGGTTTTCAGTATAATCTTAATGTCAATCACCCTTTGTTCACACGCTCTAATCAACACCTCTTCAGATGCGTAAAATGGAGTTCCCTCAAGGAAGTCCACTGATTCAGGCAGCATTTTGGATTTCAGCTCACCGTTGTGTAGCGTAAAGATAAGGCGGAGAAAGGATACTCAATCATGCAAGCTATTCCTTTTTAGAATCTCATTGTAATCCAAAATCAGGGTAAACTCAAAATTAAGTAAGGAGAGATAGCCCTGCTTCAGATTGATAATCCCGTCATACTCAAGTATAAACTGAGTACCAATGAGCATATCATATGTATTTTTGGCTAAGGCCACCGCAGGGGCTGAGAGGAGAAGTTTCCCTAATTAAATGGTTAAAGATGAGTAAGCCCCAATAGCGCAAGTGTTGGCCGGACCAGCAGTGCCAAACTCCCGAGTATAGTCCAGTTCAGTGGTAAGATTAACTTTTTTCATAAGCTTGGATTATACAACGTTCATAAGGGATCCAGTGTCAAGAATAGGTACTACTCGTACTCCGTTGACAACAACCTCCACTTTTGTCAAGGTTTTAACCAAGTTGGGGGGAAGAGAGAGACCTCCATTAGTTGGAGAGTAGAAGAAAGATATTTGGCAGTTTCAGGGAATCTATCCAGGATAGGCTGCAGTGTATACACACTGAGTGGATCAGAACATTGTGGCAATGAGCTGGTCAGCGTCGCTGGCAGTATCAATAACCTCCAGCCCTCTCAGCACTTGGTAAAGATATGTTCTGTGGGTTATCCTAGCTGTATCCACACTTTCTGGCATCAATTGGTTGGGTACCTCCACTTCGCCTGGGACTCCTAATACATAATGATCCACACCTTCACCACCCCCTTCAGATTCTTCATCAGAGGGGTTTTCAATGTACATCAGAGTGTCCCTTGGATGTGGGATAGGTTCAGGGAAAGCTTTTTGCAAGAGAGGTCCGAAGGCTGCTCCTCAACTACTTGGTAACTTTTGGAGGTGACGCTGTGATAGTTACAGCTCTACATTTAATCTTTGATGTAGGGGGTTTGGGTTGCTCCATGGCTACAGGGTTTGAGCTATAACTTGTAAAATGAGATGCAGAGGGGGATAGCATCGTGGAAAATGGAGGTTTCAACTAATCCAGCTTTGGGTCAATCAGCAGCTGTTTGCTTTTGGGAAACAGACAGTTTAGCGTCAGTGACCTGGTCATTTAACCCATTAAGAACGGTGGTGAATGCTACTCAGAAGAGGGATTTATTCTCAGGAGCCGGCTTTAGAACACCTTGTTTGCTGGGCGGAGAAAAGTTAGATTTTGAGCGGCACTGCAGGTGCTGGGCTCAGAGAAGCAAATAGCGTAGGGGGGACCAAAAGGATCATCCTAGCCTCCTCTAATGGGGCAACGGTTGAATTATTTTCAATGGTCAACACTTGAAGTATCTTCAGTATTATATATATCTGCCACCTCCAGCAGAGCCTCCTTGATATTTCGGATGGCTTGAAAGTGGCGCTTTACAGAGATAAGATGCCAAGCTATAGAAGGGTGGGACGTTAACCCGCTCAGAATGGCAGCAATGGCTTCTTCATGAGGTCGCATTTTTGCAATAAGCGGTGTTTGAACGTCTCTATAGAACTGCTCCATGAAAAAAGCAATTGCTTCTCCCCCTTACAGGCTAAGGCGCATAAAGGCCTGTTTTTGTCGTTGTAAACTCTTCTGGGAGCCAAATTTCGTCAAAAAACGCTTGTTTAACCTCCAACCAAGTGCTAAGGTTGATCATGGTGGCAACCATTATTTCTTGAAATAGGCGACTCAAGCAAGGGAGAATGTATTGGGTTTTTTGTTGGTAAGTTGCTCCTTCCATAGCAGCTTCATAAACGAAAAGAAAGAAGGCAATACTGTCCTCATCTGGGGTGAACTTATCTTGAAAAAGGGAATTTTGGAATAAGGTGCTGCTCAAGCCTTTTGAGTCGAGACAAAACACTGGCTAGCTGGTTTTCCAGAGTGGCTAGCCCAGGGTTACTTTCCATGGGAAAGTTGGGAGGGTTAGACGCTCTACAAACCTCCATTTGCTAAACGTTTTTTAGTGGTTTACAGCTGCCCCCTGTAGTGAGAACCACTTGTTGGCTTTTCAGGAAGGTATCGGCTTGCTGGTGCATTAGAGCCTAATTTCCAACAAAATATTCGTGGAGTTATACACCACTTGTAATTAAAATCAAATACTAATAAAAACTAAAGGGTTGGTTTCAATTTTCCAACAAAATATTTGGGAAGTTATACACCACTTTTAATAAAAATCAAATACTAACAAAAACTAAAGGTTAGATTTCTAATATGTTTTATTTGAAGTAGCGATTGGGTAAAAAGAGAGCACCTGTTACAATACTGCTCATTATTTAAAATGAACTTGGGCTCAAATGATATAAGCATAGATTTGATATTAACTTTGATCCTATTTAAGGAATATGGGTTGTTGACCTATCAGTGCTTTTGAACTCAACTCACTTTAATGAAACAACTGATGGAGGGTCAATTGTAGGAAAGAAAAACCCATGAGGTAAAAATTTTATATACTTCTGCCAATCACCATAAGAGAAAACAGTTGCACCTTGGGGGACCCCCATCAAGCATATAAAAGGGGGAGGTCCCCGCTTAGGTGTTTGAGAGGAACTAATAGTGGGCTGGGGAGGAACTTCCAATGGACTCCCTGGATTTTGGCATATATTTGGTGCAATTCGTTTACCCAAAATTGTATTATTTGCCCATCTATTCTTCGAAAAAGTGTTACCCTAATTCAAGTGGTTCCACTGAGAATTAACTAGGGTCTTTTGGCCGATTTCATCCAAGCTTTTTTGTCCTTATTAAAACTGATACACTCTTTATAAATAATTGGACTGGTAATTGTCTGACACCCTCCCCAATTTTGATCCCATAAAAGAGCTTGACCTTCCCCCTGAATTACTTATTATCTCTTCAGTGTCAGCAGAAATTACTGTATCTACTAATAAACCAAATTTGCCTACTTTTTATTACCAATGAAAATTAGTATTTGAACACACCACGTGTCTTTTAAGGCCTTTGTTGACACTGGAGCAGCGGGTAATTTTATGAGCCTAGAGTTGGCAAACCATATTTATCTTAACCTAGATTTGGGTCCTGCAATGATGGCCGCTTTGTTAACTACCAGCCATCATACAAAGTATGGCGCCCAGTACCTTTCTTGGTTCACCAATTTTAATTTTTGTAATTGTTTTTCAGCAATACCCAACCTCATATATGTGATGGTTGAAGTTTATCCTCAACATCACATTGCCCTGATCTTTGATAAGACAGGGCATGCTGGTGTGGAAGGTAGAGGGAGTGAGAGAGCATTAGTCTTAGCTATACCCCAGGTTGAGACTAAGACTGGGGAAGGACGACGATTAGATGTTTCATCAGGCCTGGGGTCGAACCAAATGGTTTTGAAGTGGGTGGTAACTAGGTTAAAGGTGGATTCGAATCAGAATTGAACCAATTCTTGGGTATGGTGGTTCAGCCAAGATGGAATTTAATCCGGCCCAAAACAATTTGGTTTTGATTATGCCATGTTTCAAAAGATATAACGTCAGGCATGGCGAATGAGCTTAATCTATGCTTGCAGCAGAGAGTATAAGAGATAGGACTTGAGAATATGAGGTTCTTTAGTTCCGTTTTCTATCAACTTGCCTAAATATATTAAATAAAGCCGTTCATAAGCCTTATCTATCTTTATTACTGTCTTCTGAGGTTTATATTGATTATTTAGTCTAATTGAGCCATGTTTGGCCTATACAAACGGGAGTTGGACTTTGAGAGCGAGATTGGAAAGCCTATCGCCTCCCTATACACCTTGTCTTGGAGTCAGGGCATGTTGTTGGTGATAAGCATACTTGCAACTGTATTCCAAGGGGTGTTTATCCGTGGCTCCTGTAGCATACGCACTAGGAGAATGGTCTCAGGGACCTTGTCTGCCCTTTGGTCATTGACTTGGGCCCTGCTTCCCAATTCATTCGTGGCTCACTGGAAGGAGCCAGTGCGCTATAGTATATCTGGTAATTCTGGGTGTGGGCTGGTGACATCAGCAGCATGTAAGAATTTACATTTGATCTAATATACTTTTAGTCTTCAATGGTCAGATAAAGGTTGGGTTTCCTTTACTGGATACTCTTACTAAAACTCAAGGTTAAAGTTCGATTACTTCCCTTGTTTCCTCTGTAGGCCTCCCATCAGATTTTCCAGAAGCATTGATGGGTTATCAAAGTATTTTTGACTAAGAGAAGGTGGAATGTCTTCCCTCACATGCAGAAATTAACCTGGGGTTTCAGACAATGGTGCAGGTAGCAAATATAAACTGACCAATGTACCCGCATACAGCAAAGGAGGAGGTTGCCCTCAATGCATAATTGGATGACATGCTTAAGAAGGGTTGGCTTTTCAAAAAAGCTTCCCCAGTTGCTTCTCCCATCATCTTTGTCAAGAAGGCTGATGGCCCCTCTTGTCCCTGCATGGATATGGTCACCTTAATAAGATCACAGTCCACAGTCTCTACCCTCTGAATTTGAAATAGAAGATCGGGCAAGCAATTGACAAATCATGTGTGTTATCAAACTTTATCTTGTTAAAGTTTTTAATAAAATTTTAATTAAGGAAGGTCAGGAATGGTTTACCACAATTAAACAAAATGGGGCCTCTTCCAAATTTTGTGTGATACCTTTCAGGCTAAAAAAGTGCATGACACGTTCTAAAGTATGATTGATATTGTTCCGGGTGATCTCTGGTTCACCTGCGTGGTCACATACATTGATGATATATTGGTGCACTCCCCTACACCCAAACAACATGTGAAGGACTTGGAGGCGGTAGTGGCTGCCTTACATAAGGCGTGCCTGTTTTTTAAGCCTTCAAAATGCTAGTTTTATAGGGAGGATGTTACCCTTTTGGTCAATCGCGTCTTAAAAGATGTGTATGCCATTCCCCTAGTAAGATGGACGACATCCACAAATAGCCAACTCCAATGACCCGATAAGAAATTAAAAAGCTTTATGGGTACTATCATTTTCTTAAAAAATTCTCCACTTCCCTATCCCAGATAGCCGCCTCACTTCATCCTCTCACAAGTAAGAATGTCCCCCTTTCATCGGACGTCTGAGTGCCAGCAGGCATTTGAGTCAATTAAAAAGGTGTTCTTGTTACCCCCTATCTTAAAACACATGGACCCTTCCAAACCTTATGTCATATTATGTGATGCCTCATACAATATGATGAGGACTGTCTTGCTTTAGGAGCACAATGGGTTGGAACCTCCGGTCGCCTACTTTTCCTGCAAGTTCTCACCAACTGAACAGTCCTGAGCCATCTACAATAAGGAACTGGCAGCCGTATCATGGGCTTTGACCCATTGGCGGTATCTCTTACAGGACGCTCAGCATGAGTTAACAATGCGCATGGATCACCAGACTGTTTTTTTGCAAGCCACAGAAGTTGGCACACCGGCAGGAAAAACCTACCAGTATCTGTGTAGCTTTAACTTCAAGTATGAGTTTATAAAAGGAGCGTTGAATGTTCTTCCCGACTTCCTAAGTTGTAACCCTGAACATTGTCCTGCTGACTCAGATGAGGTGGATCTTGTTACAGTCATTCCCCCACCCAGATCTTATCCATAGTGCCTCCTGTGGTTTTGGCAGTGGACTTAGCTCTTGAAGCGCCTCTAATTTCTCGGGGTTTAGCAGCTCAAATAGCCTGTGCAGAAGGTGTGGACCTTCTGGAGCGGTTGTTACCCCTACTTCAAAACATTCCTTATAATCCTTGGCTGAAGGACTCATTCAATTTTTGGTCACAGGTTTGTGTCCCTCCCTTTCTTTTAGCTGAAATGATTCAGTCTCATCATTATCCCCAAAGTTGTACATCCTGGGAATAAGAAGTGTATTGACTTAATCAAGTGTAACTATAATTGGGCGGTTTTGTCAAAAGTTGTTCTGGCCTGGATCGCAGAAGTGTAACTTGTTCATGGGCAATTTAGACCAGTCTAGAAGAAATGGTCTTCTTCACCCTTTACAACAAGCAGAGAGTCTATGTACATTGGTGTCCACGGATTTTATTGTTGGATATTGCAGTCCCAATGGGTTCACAGTGGCGATGGTGGTTGTTGATTGCTTTATGAAATTCTCCCTATTAATTCCATGATCTTCTGCTATTTCTTCTGAAGAAACTGCTTGTCACTTTGTACGTCATGTGTTCTCTATGTTTGGTCTCCCATAGGAGATTTTCAGCGATTGTGGACCCCAGTTTATGGCATGGTTCTGGAATGAGATCTTGTCAATCTTGAGAATTATGCACTATTGTTACACTGCATATCATGTCCAATCCAATGGAAAAACTGAACGGGTTAAAAAGATCCTGGAACAGTACCTGAGGTGCTATGCTGCAGCCGCTCAGGATACCTGGGCTGATTTCTCCCACTTCCTCAGTTTGCATATAATAACATAACGCATTCCTCCACTGGGGTTTCCCATATGAAACAACCTTAGGTACAACCCCTCGTTTTCAGTCAGTCCATGCCTTCGACCTGAGGTACCAGCCACTGCTGGCCATGTCAAGAATATTCAGTCCACACAGTCCTTGGCTTGGGAGCATCTAACTAAGACTATAAGTGACTACAAATGGTTCACAGATTGAAAGCGGCTCCCAACACATTAAATAAAGGTGAACTCATATGTCATTCTCAACACATATCATTTGAGGATGCAGGTGCCCTCTTGGAAGTTTGCAAGTAAGCGTTCAGTCCCCACTTGTGGAGGAAAAATTTGGGCAATGGCGCTTTCCCTCTGAAATTGCCACCTCACTGGAAGCAACATCCAGCCTTCCAGGTGTCTCAGCTGCCCCATCTAAGGGAGCAATCCCCTTAGATCCAGAGCAAGTTGTGATTGAGGGTGCAGAGGAAGCTGAAGTGGAGGGCATCCTGGCATCCCGCAAATCTCGGCTTTCTGTCCAATATCTCGTTTCTTGGAAGGTCTATCCAGCCTATAAGAACAGTTGGGTCAGGGCCCAAGGTTGTGCAAACTTCTTGGAGCTGGTCGAGACTTTCCACGCCAACCACCCAGAAGCCCCTTGTCCTCCCCCAAAAATAGCTACTTTAATGGCGATCAAGCTGTCAAAGGCCCGCAAAAATACGGCTCTCACTCAATTCCCCAGTGGTGGCGCCCCACTTTGGCAAAAGGGAAGGGTAGTGTAAGTCTGGGGGAGTGTCCCCTCTGCCTAGACTGGGTGGTGTTCTTATTTCCAATGAAAAAAGGGTCCAAAGACGGCAGCTGTCACTCATCTCACAAGACGACCTTACCCATGTGGTAGACGAGAGATGGGTAACAGCTCTCCCTCCGAAGATTCCACCACCTGTTCCCAAAATTGCCTCCACCGAGTTAGTATGGTGAAAGAGGAAATTTACAGTAAAATAATTGGAAGCTGCCATCCTCATGGTCTGAAAGGTTATACCGAAGTTGATGGCCCCAAGCTCACACAATCAAGGTCTGGAAGCCTTAAACCCTCAGCAATGAAGCATGGAGGGCTCATGCAATTAGTAAATGAGGAATAAAGTATGAAATCTTCTTAGTAAAACTCGCCAATGGCATTGGGCTATTGGGAAACATTGCCATTGGTTCAAAAGCTGCTTCAAAGGCATTGGGGACAAAGTCTGACAGGGTTACCTCTTAGGAATAATGTTTAGCATTGACTCCTTTGTAAAAGTGGCTCATGACATTGGGTCATTGGGAAATGTTGTCACCAATTAAAGATTAACCTCAAACCCATTAAGGATATAGCCTGATAGCATATACCTTCTAAGATGAATGTGCCAAAAACTGAATCTTCAACTGAACTCATAGATGGCGCTGAGTCATTGTCAAAACGCCAATAGCCCAAAACTCTCCTTTAAAAATTAGGATTATTGTTTATGCATCTCTCTTGGCCAAATGAGTGCAAAAGCAGAAGAGTGTGGGTAGGTTGTGTCACCAAACCCTTTTTCAACCTTTTTCAACTGTCTTTATATGGGGTGGCCTTAGGAGATTCCCGTTTCCCATTGGGCAAGATGCCATCATGCTAACTGTCAGAAATGCAGTGAAACCGCAATTTGGGCGTCTGAGGCCAATTTAACGGTGACTCAGCCTGACGTCAACTCCTTCAAAGTCAGATTAGATTGAATTTGTTTCCCCCGTTTAAAGTTCGCTGGATTAGGTCAAATCTTGAGGGCTCAATCCCATGCTTTACTAAGTTATTCCTAAATCAATCAATTATAAAAGCAGTTGTAACACACTGATGAAACTAATGGTCAATTTAAATAAAATACAATTCAATAAAAAATCATCCCAAGTTCCTGATATTTTGATTTATTTAAAATTTTCCATGCTGAACTCCCTGTGGCATTTACAACGTGACCACTCAAGCCCTATATTGGCTGTTAATACCGGTCATTATAGTTACTATAGCTCTTACCATAGTCAACTGGGCGTATCATGTAAGAAACTTCTGGGAATTTAACCCTATTGTAGAGGCCATCCACCAGCAGGATTCAGAATCCTGTGGGCCCATCTATCTCCACTCCAAGAAAGGATCCACCTCCTTGCCTCGTTTTTGTACCAAACTCTCCCATGGAGGGTTCTGAACCAGCAACCCAAGCGCACAACTCCCTGCAATAAGGCCACTGAGTCTGGAGTAGCAACATCCTGGTCCTTGCTAGGATCCTTTTTACATTTGCAATTCACTGGCACTAAATCATCACAAATCTCCCAGCACAAGTCAACGTCATTCAAGCATCAATGCCTCTGGCTTTTTGGATTGCCTTTTAGGTGCTTGTTAGAATTTCAGTTGACCACATCATCCAACCTTTTGACCAATTAACAAATCTGACAATTAGCTATAATTATATATCCTTGGCAATGGTTGCCAAATTGAGAGATTGTTGCTGGGGATTATCCCTAATGATATTAAGCACTAATTTGATGAGAGAATGTTGAAATTTTTGCCCATATTCTCAGCCTGCTAGATTACCAGGAATCGCTAGTGGACAATTCCCTAATGCGAGGTGAATTGGAAATTGGTGGACCCTAATTCTGGAGTAGCTATGTTCGTAATTTTGTGATTTTTGCTTGGTTGTATCCATCAGTGATCAATCTGGACAAATACTCAAGATCGCGTCAGGCGGAGTTGCTGAAGAAATAGGGGCATCTGATAGTGATTAACTATCAGGTGTACCAATTGGGATTGGTCAGGTTTCGTCACCAATTGATTGGGAATGAGTAGTAAGTTTTGAGGCGAGTGATGCCGACTGCAACTAGAAAATTGATCAGTTGGTGTATGACCTGCCTTAATAGGTAATAATTCCCATTACCTAAGCAGGTCACTAGCCAAATATGGTTGGTTTACTTGGATTGAGAGAGAAAAGTTTGGGACACGTTTTTGACTCTTTTCATTTAGGTCTTGAGGATGTCCAATGATGGAATCCTAGCCAGGATGAGGAAGACCATCGCTGCTGAGACAAGGATGGGTGATTCAAATGCAACAGCTGCAAATCATTGAAGAGGTGTCAACTGAGGGTTAGATGAGTGAATCCTCACTATAAATGCCCTAGAATACATCTATAATAAAAAACCATAGTTTATAGTAAACCAGAGTCATTAATTTTCATCCAGTATATAGTATAATGATTAAAATATTGGCAGCTTTCAATTATTTTATTCTTCTAAAGAATTTTATTGCTGTGTGCAATAGTTAGGAGACTTTTTTGGAAAAGAGTAAAGATCTTATGGGGATCTATAGAAGAAGGAGAAACAATTAGGGATTGTGCTGACTTTGTGTTAGACCAAAGAGACTGTCACTAGGGAATCTCAGAGAAGATTGGGTTGGACAGAATGAGGGAACAAATCCCTAGATCAAGACATATCAAGTATTTCAAGTGGGTATACTGGCCGGAGCGTTGGGCCAAGGTCTAAGAATTCCACTCAACTATGGATAATAGTCGTCACACTATTATCAACTTTTAATTCTATATACTATACAACATGGACAAAGTACACAAGAACTGAACTTGTTCAGTAATAAGTTTATTGGGGCTATTTGCTGATAATAACCAAGAACAATAAAAAATACAATTTGGTGCTCACTACAGAGGTTTAGTTGAGTTGAAGAACTTATAGGATGTCATACAAAGACGAGTTATGAAAATTATGGATGGAGTTAGCCACCGTGAATCAGAATGCCCTAAAATCAGTGGATCAGTGGGAATTTGCAGCCTTATAAGAACAAGTCGCCAAGATGAAGGGAGGGATTAATAATATTGCAAGTTTCAGGAACAAGCTACTTGGGAAAGTAACAGAATTAAAGAAGAAAGAAGGGAACCTAATTTGAGAGGTCTTATATCTGAAAAGACAGTGAGAAGCGGATTGCATTCATTTGAGAAATTTCAGCGCTGAATAGAACGATTGATCAAACAGGTTGAGGAACTTAAAAACTCACAAATATGATTGTGAGCCAATTGTGGCAAGCGATGCTGAAGAAAGAAGTCCTCGTACAATAATTTGGAAGTTAAATACCCCAAGAAACATGCCGCCCACTTTTGCTGAAATTTTGGAGATGACGCCTGAAGTCACTCAACTGTGAGCTGTGTCCAAATTTAGAGAATCAGCTAGAGATAACTCGGAGGAATTTAAGGCAATTCCAAAATTGCCAATGTTCCATCAGGATAACGCCCCAGTGTTTTTCCAACTGTTTGATATGGCCATGTATGGCTACGGTGATTGTCAAAAGGCATTGATGGTCATGAATTGCCTTGACACTGAATGTCAGAAATTAATGTTACCCCACTTGGAGGGGGACAGCTGGTAATATGTGGAGGCAAAGGCGGCCATCATGAAGGAATTCAGGAGACTGACGTACATGTCAAAGCGCAAACAGGAGTTTATGGGAATCCAGTTCCATAAAGATGAGTTTTTAGCAAGCTTCGCGGATCAGTTCTACCAGGAGTCGCAAATCCTGGTTGGAGCAAAGGTACTGGATGACTTTGATTCCAGAATTGCCTTACAAGCGGCCCTTCAGCCCTATTGTATTTTGCACCAAATGATGTCTTTCATGTTCACGATGGAAATAACTACCTCTCAAATGCTAGATAATTTGAAAATTTTGGGAGCAACATTTGATGCCCCAAACAGAAGTTTAAAATCCAATCCGGTGCACAATTTGAATCCCACGAAGGGGAACAAAGGTGCTAAAGACACAAACAACTGAACCATGACAGGGAATAATCCTGAAGAATTTAGACGGATAAATAAAAAGAAAAGGTCTGCTACCAATGCGGTGGGAAGGGACATTTTGCCATGCACTGTAAGAAGCTTAATGATCAGATCAACGTGGTCCAGATAAAAGAGTCGGCTGCCATCAAGGAATCAGGAAAAGGGCCCACAGCCTAGATGGGAAACAGTCTTGAGCTACGGAGAAGCCTGTTCCTCCTGACATCATAACCAAGGAAATTGATATCAGTTATCTGTTCGTGGATGAAGATGTACAGGATCAACTGTATCAAGTGTTCAATTTGGACATAAATTCAGTGACCAGATCCAGGGTGAAGGGAATCAACCACGAGATAATCAAGGAAGTTGCCCAGCCATACACCTGAAAACTGGTGGACAATATTAGAACTGCCAAGAATCTCAAAGAATTGTCTGAAGTCAGATTAGATGAGGCCAATCTGTCGATCCCACTCAGCATGATAAAGGAGTCATTTCCTGATTTATCAGTGCAAATTATTTGCACCCTCAATTAAGCTAATAACGCCGCTATACACTCAGTAAACACTATATTGCAATACTCTGAGTTTACATATATAGACATACAAGTGAATCAAGTGAAGGTGAGAGCCATTTTCAACAGCAGAGCGCCCATCAAGGTTGTCTCGACCAAGCTTGTAAAGAAGATGAAGATCTCTCTGGACTTGGAACATAAGAAGGAGTACAGGAGAGTTGGGCTGAATACCAATATCCATGTGGAGCGTATAGTTCTTTGCCACTATGATTTAGGTCCTTGGTGGTATCTGCGCCAGAAATAGTTTTGACCAACCAGAACTATAACATTCTGAGTGGGACAGAATTTCTATGCAAGTATGGAGTTAAATATAACTTTGAAGATAATATGATGACCATATTGGGTCAGACGTTATCATTGGTATATCAGAAGGATGGTGAAGCTCCACTGAATAGGAGAAACAACTTCATCACTTTAATATACAATGATGTCATCGTCCTGAATTGATGCCAATTAGTTGGTTAGAAGTGATGAGAAATGCCGACGGAAATTCTAGAGAACTGGGGAATTCCACTGAGGATCAAGAATGAGAAGAGCATACCACCAGGATTGCAGATGATAGTCAACATGGGGTTGACATTGGAGATACCTGAGCTATTGTATGGGGAGGTCAGAAGCCCCTGGAAGAAGTCCAGAATAGAGCCTTGAGTGGCTCCTGAGATAATAATGCCAGTCCATGGAGAAATTCGAGTTCTCCTGGCTAATTTAAGTGAAAAACCGATGAAAATCAGGAAGAATCAGATCATAGCATTTGTTTATCTAATCCCAACAGCCGAATTGAAGAGATTCCATGATTTTGGGACTCTTGATGAGATGGGATTACTGGAAGGGATAACCAAGAGTATCAACCTATTGGTTGATTGAGAACAACTCGCTGATCTTTCAGAAAATCAGCAAGAGGAGGTGCTCAAATTGTTCAAAAAGTATTGGGAAATATTTGCTCAGGATGACCATGATTTGGGATGCACAAGAGATGTGATCCACAAGTTTGACACTGGGAAAATTTGCCAATCAGGATGAGACTGATCCAACAATTGAAAGCAGCTGAAGCGGTAGTGGAAGATGAAACCAGCAAACTA
Source organism: Massospora cicadina (assembly GCA_022478985.1). NCBI lineage: Eukaryota > Fungi > Entomophthoromycota > Entomophthoromycetes > Entomophthorales > Entomophthoraceae > Massospora > Massospora cicadina. The sequence continues at coordinate 28,861 of JAKSZP010001653.1, read as the reverse complement.
ATGAAGCATGGGCTTCTAGTTCCATCAATGAGTCCCTGGGTGAGTCTGATTATAATCGTAAAGAAAAAGGATGGCTCCAACCGGGTGGTGATAAACTACCAAAAGTTGAATAAAATTACAAAGAATAATTTGAATCCCCTACCAAGAATCGATGATGAGCTTGATCAATTAGGAGAAGTGAAGTATTTCTCCACAATGGATCTGATCTTGGGAAATTGGCAAATCAACTTGCCAAAAGAAGACCAAGAAAAATGTGTGATTATTAACATGCAGGGTTATACCAACCGATGAGGATTCCCCAGGGTCTATGTAATGCGCATGCAACGTTCCAGGAGACCATGGATGCTATACTGAGTGACTTTAAGTTGTCGTGCATCCTGGTATACTTGAAAAATATCAATGTGTTCATTAGGACATTTACTGATCACCTACACCACCTGAAGAAATATACAAGTGACTGTCTGCAGCTAGCCTAAAAATTAAGCTGAAGAAGTGTCACTACTTCAAAAAAGAGTTGGAATATCTGGATTCGTGATTAACTCTAGTTTATTGCAGCTGTAAGCCCAGAAGATAGAAGTCATAGAACGGATGGTTGTTCCAAAGAGAGTCTGAGACATCCAAGTGTTCCTTGGGATGGTCAGATACTACAGAAGATTTATTTAGGACTTGCTTAAATAGCTGACCCTTATTCCATCTGTTGAAGGATCTTAAAAAATTTGTATGTAATGAAAAAGCACAGGAATCATTTGATGAGCTACTCCAGTACCTAATAAATTCTCTGATTTTGATAATATCCAAATTTCAATTGAGAGTTTTATACAAACTAATGCTTCGTTGACAGCAATTGGTGCCATACTAAGTCAAGTAGATGAACTTGGGGATGAACATCCGGTGGCATATGTGAGCTGGATGCTCTCAGCCGCTGAGAGGAACTACACCATAACTGAGTGTGAATGCCTTGTGATAATTTACGCCTTTAAGCAGCTTTGGGTGTATATCCACAGAATGCACTTTAAATTGGTGACGGACCACTCCTCATTGTGTTGGCTCCACAATTTGAGAGAACCAGAAGGATAACTGGCCTGATGGGCACTTAAGCTACAGGCTTATGATTACAAGATATTCCACTGAGCAGGGGCTTCTCACCAAAATGTGAATGGCTTATTATGGTTACCAATGGTCTAGATGATATACCCCCAGGTGGATGAGTTATTCCAGAGAATGGTCGATGGAGAAATCAGGAACAAACCCTGAGAAATCCAAGGTGTGCTTCAAAAAGCGAAGGAAAACACCAAGACCATGGAGGGACAAGTGTTTAAGGTGATTACCGGGAAGTGGTTATTATTCCTGAAGCTGTCAGAAAGAGCAGCTATCATTCAAGCTGCTCATAAGGTTGTCGGGCATGGAGGCCTGAGAAAACAACCAATCATAATTGCCAGTAATACTGGGAGTTGATCAAATACAATGTCGCCAACTATTTAGCTTGTTGCATGGAGTGCCAGCTGCACAAGCCACATAATAATACAACTGGATACTGACTGGTCCGCCATGGATTTGGCTGGCATATGGTGTCCATTGACGTGATAGGACAGCTGATGATGAGCACAGGGGGAGCCAAATAGATAATAGTTGCTATCGACCATCTGATGAGATGGGTCAAGATGAAGGCCCTGGTGAAAGTAGACGCTACCAGCACCGCGAAGTTCATCCTGGATCATGTAGTATATTGACATGGATGTCCGCAGGTCCTGATTAGCAATAATGGGACAAACTCAATATCTCATGTGATCCCATGACTGAATGAGATAATGGGGATCAGAGGAGTCATTTCAGTACCCTACCAGCCAGAAACAAATGGACTGGTAGAACGAGTGAATACAACGCTGGAAATGACACTGATGAAGCTGGTCACAGAAAGAACTTCCACGTAAGGAACGTACCTAAATTTGGTGACGTTTTCTTACAATATCAGTTAACATACGGTGATGGGAAAAATGCTGTTTGTGTTGTTATATGGGAGGAAGGCCGCATTGCTGCTGATTTTTTATTGGGTGGTAGAATTGACATTGAAGATAAGTGCTGAACAGTACTTGAACTGGTTGATGAATATCCTGACCAAGATACAATCATAAGAATTCGATACTAATTGAAAAAAGGTACTAGCAAAATTGATGGATGTTAAGAACCAACCGGCCTTAGCAGAATATCAAATAGGTGAAAGAGTAGCCTATTGCGATATGCATGGTTCTAGAAGAATAAACAGGCTGGATGCATTATGATCAGGTCCGTTTAAAATTATTGACAAGATGGCGACTGATGCTTAGTCCATCAAGATTCTCTTGGATGGAAGAGTTGTAAATCAAGTCCATGCTAATTATCTGAAGTAATGGATTGAGGAAAAAAACAAAGAGTTTTTAAAGGACTGATGAACTATTAAGTTGGTCATGTCCAGATGATTAGGTTAATTCTGAAAAAAGGACCTCTGAACCAATTTAGATGGTTAAGTCCAAAAAAGGACCTCTGAACCTTAGAAAACTGGTAGGTTTAAGTACCCAGGACCCAGTCTGGGGAAAAATAAAGAAAGATGGACCTCTGAACTGAAACAAGGTCAAGTCCCATGGAAAAAAGAAAGAAATAAAAGATTGATAAAAGATAATGAAAAAATATTATAAAACGCATAAAAAAACCATATACTTTTATAATATTATTTTTATTGATTATCCTCAATATGGGGATGTTTCCACTTATGTCGCCTCTTGGGGGAGGATGGATCGTAGTAGGAATGATTAGCACATCAAAATTGATGTGAGATTGGACACAAGCAAGGGCTAGACCTACACAAAATTGAGTTCTTTGAGCGGATGCAGATCCCTGCGAGAAAGTTACTAGAGGAATGGAAATTGAAATGTCAGAAGAAGCCAATCACAAAACCCCTGATCAGGGAGGAAAGCAACAGTATAATAGGAGGCAGTCGGTAAATAACCCTGAGTAATCTAATATGGTACCAGAGCTGGAATATTAGTCTTGAGCGCCTTATGATAGGCTTTTTCAAGAACACTGGACATATGGGCTGGTAGCAAACAAGGGATGCTTGATGGGGGTTGCCAAATCATACCCCTACTAAAGCCATCAGCGGAAGATACTAATGGGAAGCACTGGTTACAAGATAGTTATGCAGGGAGCAAATGGCATCCTGCAAGCAACGAAGAACTTGGCCAGCAAAGCAAAAAATAAGCGGCAAAACCCTGATCTAGGATGTTCTCCAGATCAAAGGGTTCAGCACTAAAGATAAAGCCTCAGTGACTTGGGCCAGTAGTTTGGTGTGGGGGAGCTCAAAATAATACTGTTCTTGATGGTGAGCTCGGTAGCCAAGACAGTGGGTTTGTAATATTGTCTGTGTCAGATGAGAAACTCAGGAAGCAGGTCTGACCTGGCAAGAAAAGAGCAATTAAGAGCGAAAGTCATAATTTCACGAGTATCCACAAATGATGGTTGGTGCATCTGTGAAAGGAGCCAAATCCAAGAGAGTTTTAAAATACAACTCTGGAATGGATGACAGAGGAAGAATTGGCTGAGAGTTGTTTGAAATGATCACAAGCTTGGTTTCATAAGGATTGGTTACCATTTCCAGTAATTTGATGGAAGGACTAGCCGCTGGTGCCAGACTAGGCGTATGAGTCCTGGAAAAACTATAGAAGAGGTTACATCGTGCATCCTGACTCAAATGCTGGTAGAGCTGAAGATCTTGATCACACAAACTGTTTAAAAGCTGTTGATACCGCGACTCAGAATTTGACATATGTGCTGGATGAGAGTGGGGATGTCAGACTCATATGGAAGTCAACATTGTGCACTCTACAATCCATTAAGATCCAATTTCGGAGAAATCAATCTCAAAATTAATGGGATAAGCTCTCCAAAAGAAGAATTAAGAATGGCTCGAGCCAAGAGGTTATGAGAGAAATAAGGGCAAACGTGAGTATTCTTAATTGAGCTGTGAAAAAATATCAATGGCAAGGGTCTCCTGTCTAGGAAGAGGAGAAAAACAGGAAATCGAGGATGCCAGACCAAGAATCTTGAATATGACAGCGGGTCATATGCCCTGAAGGGGGAAACTGGATCCTGAGACTAATATTTTCATGAGTAAATTGATCAGCCGGCATAACAGTAGATCTTGGGGACTGCACTCTGAGTAGGTGGTAGCGAGGAGGAAGAGGAAGAGTGCTGCATGCTGAAGGTTATCCTGAGCAGCAATTAGTAATGATGATCATACCCCACTTGAGCCAATGAAGTTTTCACTGAGTATCCAAAGCGGTGTTCTCATGCCCCAGTCCTTTTCTCACTAAAATCTAGGCAAGTTAGGATGTTTTGGGATTTTTGCTCATATTCCCAGCATGCTAGATTACCAGGAATTGCTAGGGGACAATTCCCTAATGTGAGGTGAATTAGAAATTGGTGGATCCTAATTTTAAAGTAACAATGTTTTGGGGATTTTGGGATATTCGCCTGGTTGTATACATTGGGGATCAATCTGTAAAATACTTAAGATCTCATTGGGTGGAGTTGCCGACAAAATAGGGGCATCTGATAGTGATTAACTATCAGGTGTACTGATTAGGATTGGTCAGGTTTCATCACCAACTGATTGGGAATGAGTAGTAAGTTGTGATGTGAGTGATGCCGCCTGCAACTAATTAATCGATCAGTTGGTTTGTGACCTGCCTTAATGGATAGTAAGTCCCATTACCTAAGCAGGTCACTAGCCAAATATGGTTAGTTCGCTTGGATCAAGAGGAAAATGTTAGGGACACGTTTTCTGACTCTTTCCATTTAGGTCTCGAGGATGTTCAATGATGGAATCCTAGCCAGGATGGGGAAGACCATCGCTGCTGAGACAAGGATGGGTGATTCAATGGCAACAGCTGCAAATCATCGAAGAGGTGTCAACTGAGGGTTATATGAGTGAATCCCCACTATAAATTCCCTAGAATTCAATCATAATAAAAAAACCATAGTTTATAGTAAAACCAGAGTTCTATAGTTTTCATCCAGTATATAGTTTAAGTAGTAAACTATTATCAGCTTTCAATTGTTCTATTCTTCTCAAGGATATTACTTATGTGTGCAATAATTGGGATACTCTTTTAGGAAAAGAGTAAAGATCTGAGCGGGGATCTATAGAAGAAGGGGAAACAATTTAAAGATTGCTGCTGACTGTGTGTTAGACCAAAGAGACTGTCACTAGGGAATCTCAGAGAAGATTGGGTTGGACAGAACAAGGGAACAAATCCCTAGATCAAGACATCTCAAGAATTTAAGCGGGAATACTGGGTTGAGCGTTGGGACAAGATCTATGAATTCCACCCAACTACAGATAATAGTCTTTATACTATTATAAACTGATAATATCATATACTATACAATGCTGATGAAGTGCACAAGAACTGAACCTGTGTAGTAATAATTTTTAATGGGTTTTTTTTCCAAATAATAACCAAGAACAATAAATTTTTTCAGAGAACAACACCCAATATTTATTTAAATTTAAATTTAAATTTATTGCGGGGAAGGCTGACCATGGGACAGACACTTCCGAATATGACTCAGACGAGACAAAACTTAGTACCAGGGGAGGCACCCCAGAGAAGTGATGCTATCTCTTGTTGCCAGCGAGAACGTCACTTATGGGAAGGGGGAGGGAACGTGTGTAGGGGACGTAGCCACTATTGAGCACGTGTGGAGGAAGGGGTCTGATTTGATGAACCAGACTGGGAACCAGGAGGAGACCAGCTGTCGGCGACGCAGTGGGAGATATCCAAACATCCACGCTTGAAAGTGATCCACCAAATGAGACCGGAATCTGTGGACAGCTTCAGGGAGGGTGGGGATGGATCCAGCGATGGCATCCAAGACAATCGTGTGGATAGTCCACATGGCGATTGCAACCACCAGAGCACGGAGGGAGGGTGGGAGGGGGAGGCCATTGATGAAGCAAACATATCTCTTGACAGACTGAAGGGATGTGTTTGATCCTGGCCTAGCAGACGTTGGACTTCGCGCCATATTACTTTAGAGGTGGGGCACTTCTCCAGGCGGTGAAACAGCCTTCCATACTGGCCACACACGACACAGGATGAGTGTAAAGCATTAGAGCGCTCAGCTGTACGTACACCTGCCTCAGGCAGCGCGTCACACATGGGAGCAGACTTGAGGCTGCAACAGAGGATGGTGTGCGTATTTCCAGATAGTCTTTTGGGTCTCAGTGGAATAAGGGATGTCCATCATGTCCAGGTAGTCCACCCTGGATAGGACTTGGGGTCGAATGGGGATCACGCCATAATGGATGGGTAGCCCCTGTACCTCTTGTGTGAACTGAGGAGAGGGGAAGCCTCTTTGGGTTGTATGTCTACTAATATGAATTCTCCATTCAGCGCTCCATATGGAAAATAGGATTCGTTTGTAGTGGGTTTTGGTCCCGTGAGGACCTGTGGCTGATGTGTGTGATGCGAGGTATTTCATCAGGGAGTGGGGGTTTGATGGATTGTTGAGGCCCAAGGCTCAGGAGAAGTTGGAGTGGGCCACTCGGGACCAGTGTTGGGATGGGAGTGTAGGAGCAGTGATGGCCGCAATCCAGGTGCCCAGGATCTTGGCGGCATGGGCTTTGAAGTCAAGTAGGCCCTTGCCACCTTGATGATGAGGGCCAAACATGACCTCTAGCCGTACTGGTGGAGGGCGGCCTGACCAAAGCCAGCCTTGTAGCAAAGCATACAGGGATTTGAAGAAGCTTGGGGAGAAGGGGATGGCGTGGGCTCTGAACTAGACTTTGGATCGGAGCATAGAGTTGGCAAGAGCAACCCTGCCAGTGAGGGTAGTAGGGTGGGCTCTGAGAGAGGCTATTCGCTTCGTCACGTTGTCCAGTATATGGCACTCCATTACTGCTGACGCGTATCCACCTGCCTCCAACCACACGCCCAGATGGCGTACCAGTCCTATGGTAGGTCGTGGCACAAAGGGGAGCACCAGTGGAGCGGTGTGTTTTGAGTTAGTAAGGCGTGGATGTGGGCAAGCAGATGGGCCGGGTTGGGAACTACTTTCTGGGGCTTAGCAGTTCTGAAACCGACCAAGGAGGATGATTTTGGTTTTGGATGCGTTCAGTGCCGCGTTGCTTACCCGGGAATATTCCTGGATGAGGGCTTCAAGCGCGCGTGCATCTTTGTTATTAGACACCCCCACCACGCAATCATCTGCAAATGCTATCATCTTGACTGGGGTTTGGCCTGGCACATGGACCCCAGTGAGTTGGGCATTCACATTTTGCAGTAGTGGGTCAAGGCTGAAGTTGTATAAGAGTGGGCTCAGGGGGTCCCCTTGTCGCAGGCCCCTTTGAGGACAGACTACTTCCGTTTTGGAAACCTGGGCCGCGCACTGCCATTGTTGCAGATTCCTTGAGCAGCATCACCCAGTTAATGAAGTGGGGAGGTAGGCGGAATTGTTGGAGGCAGGCCCTAAGCTATTCCCAGTTTACTCTATCATAGGCCTTTTGTTGGTCCAAGAATACAAGTGCCCCAGAGGCTGTGGACTGACACACATTAGCCACAGAGTGCACGTTATCCCAAATCGACCTTCTGGGGATGAAACCGAATTGTTCTGGGGAGATGGTGGCAGATGCTACAGTCCCTAAACGGTTAGCCATGATTTTTGTTAAAATTTTGGTGTCTGTGTTTGTCAGAGAAATGGGGCGCCAGTTGGCTAAGTCTATCCTATCCCCTTTCTTGAAGAGTGTGACCGTAAAGGCCTCATGTCCTCCTAGTAGGAGGCGCGTTTCCAACAGGGCTTTGGTTGAGTGAGGCTAGCAGCAATGGGGATATATATTTAAAATATTTTTTGTAGAACTCATATGGAATGCCATCTGGGCCTGGGCATTTTTGGTTTGGTGCACTGCGAATGGTAGTCCATAATTCATTCGGAGTAATTAAATTCATTATTTATGGGTATCAGAAAATGGTGCGGATATGAGCTCTGTCAAGAAATTCCGCCATTTTGGCCGGCTGAATTGGTTCGGCTCAGTATAACTTGGAGTAATATCTTTGCGTTTTGATTGCCACTTCAGCCAGTGTGTCCAAAATAGAATTATCCCATCTTTGCACCTGTGTGCAGGCCACGCTCTGGCGTGGTGCAAAAAAATTTTTGAAGAAGTATGCAGTGCACTTGTCACCTTTAGTGATGCGTGTGGCCCTGTATTGGACACAAACCCGATGTTTGTGTTGCCTTTCAAGTGCGTTGAGGTGGGCGGCTGCCTCCGCCCACTTCTGGCCCCATGCAGGGCTATATCCTGAGGCTGGAATGTTGGACTCCAAGTGGGCCAATTCTGCCAGCGCATGCGATATAACCGCCAATGTGGCTCGTGAGCGTCTGGATGAGAGATGGCGATAGTGGCGGATGGTGTCTTCTTTGAAAGTTGCCCATATGGAAATGGGGTCCACGCAAAACGGTGCAGCAAACGATTTTGCCAAAGTTGCCTCTTCCACCAACGTGGAAAATCCTGGTGACGCGAGCTCTGGGGGGCGGATTTTGCACCAATGTGGGGCCTTTGCAACTGTGATGGGTAAGTGGTATGTTATCGAGACCAGTCGGTGGTTGGAGAATTCCATTTTCGTTGTTTTGAAGTGGGAGATGTGGGGTTGGAATTTCGCCGGTGCTAGAATAAGGTTGATGCGGGTCATAAACCTTAATTGGCCGTTGTGGACGTGGGGACGCGTCATGTTTTCGAGCATTGGGGCATGTCACAGCAGCGCATCCATTAACCCAAGGGTGGCTTTTAGAATGCATAGTTCTATGTGACCCTGTGGGGCGTGGGGTGAGGGTGGCCACCAGTCCGTTGGTGAGGTTAGCCAACAGTTCATGTCACCAATTAGGAAAGAATCAGGGGGTAGCGGGAGGGATTTGACCAATGAGAAAATTCCCAACGCTCTTGTGCACCCTTTGGGGCGTAAATGTTGATGATTGTGTGTGCAACATTGGCCCATGAGAAGGTGACAACGAGCACTCGGCCATTTAGGAATGTTTCTGAAGATGTTAATTTTAAAAAATTGTTTTTCCAAATTAGCACCCCACAGTGCTTTGACCAAAAGGATAGGGTTGGTAGGAGCATTTTTTTCCAAGCTTCCTCAAAACCTCATGGACAGTGGGACTCCTGGATGGCCAGGATATCCACGGGTAAATTGTTTTGTAAAAAACTCAGTTTCCTAGCCCAGGATGAGGAGGCCTTGAGTCTGGCGATATTCAGCATCCCTAGAGTGAAGGTTTCCCCCATCACACCTTAGGTGCGAGGGGGTGGGCCCCGGGCCCACCGGCCTCTTCCAGGTCCCCACGGGCTTTCACAGCAGCGTGGGTATTAGCAGCAATGCTATCAGGGTTTTTGTTAATTTTTGCGGAAAGATTCACGTTGGCTTTGGCCTTCACTTTTTGTTTTCCTGACGTCGGATGAATTTTTTGCGGTGCGGATAAGTTCAGTGCACTGTCGAGTGGGGCAAAAAAATTATTTTTGGTTGGGATTGGTCCCAAGTCGGTTTCAACTGGGGGCTTGGGTGCAGCGATCAGGTAAGATTGAATCTCCCATCAGATCCTTGGATTGAGTGGCCCATTCAGCATGGGCCTCCCAATCTGATTGGGTGATGGATTCCTGAGTTGCTTCCACCGCGAAGGTCTCCATGTCCTCCTGGCATTGTGAGTGTGGGATGGTGGTGGTGGCCTTGGCCGCGGTCCTATGGGCCTGCTTAGCCTTCTTCCACTCCTGCGGGGAGATGGGCTTTACCAATAGGTAGCAGCCTTGTGCTCCCCACGGGAAAGCCTCCTTGGTGCTTGCGGTTGGTTTGTAGTGCGCCTCTCCGCTGGCCATGGCCGCCAAGGGGTGCTCTTGGAATGTGACGCCCTCTTTGATGGGGCATGCATGCGCCTTATGGCCAAACGCATCACAGTGGGTGCAAATGGGGGCGCGCTGTCCACGGTTACCCGGAATGGGTGGGTGGTGTGCCCTGCGATGTCAATAAAGGTGGAGTGTGGGATCTGGGTTAGGTCCTTTGCAATCTCCTCAGTTGGGGTCAGAACTGCGATGGCTTTGCCGGTGCACAGGTGTGGCATCAGCGTGAAACGTTGCATTTTGAAAGATTTTATTTCGCCATATATGGCGTACCATCTTTCAGGTGTTGCTCCAAAATGTCACATTTTACCGTAGTAGGCAAAAAGTCAAATGTGAGGAAAATTTGGTCTGATTTTGTCCATCTGGTGCATTTAGTTTTGACGACCCATTGCCCTTTGGGGAGGTCGACCACTATGCGCACCGCTGCAGCCTCATCTGCTGCTATTTTGTTTTTGAAACCTAGGTCCAGCCAACCGTGCGACATGGAGTGAGGTGCCACGTACACCGCAGTTGGGAAAATTTTGTGTACATCTTCACAAAACTCTTCTTATGGGCCATTTTTTGGATGTCCAGATACACACGGACTCTGAATTCCACCGACAAAAGTGGCTGGGAATGTGGCATGTTGATGTACTGGTTGCATCATGCTTGCCATGTGAGTATCTCCGGGGAAATTGTGACCGCCAGTTTTTTTAGATTTTTTTCTATTCTGCCAGATTCTCCGGGGCGTTTTCAAACGTTAGAGGCCGCGGGCCTTCCGCCTGCTCCTCTTGCCTTGCTTGCCCAACTGCTCCCAGACATGGGCGCAGACTAATCCCCTCTATGAGATTAAAAATCTAGATTTAGTCTTGACTTGAATGGGTTGCAAAAGTGTTTGCAACGAGAAAGAAAAGTTGACACCCAATATTTAAATTATTGGGAATTGTTCAGATTGGAACAAATGAGTATTTGTTGAAAAATACCTAAGCATTCTAACGCCAGAGGTAAAGATTAGGATTGTCATTGGCCAAAACAATTGGCTTTTAGTTCCTAACTTCAATTATTTGGTCTCTGAACAGCCAAGGATTATTCTGCCTAAGAAACTTAAGTCAAAGTTACTTAACGAGATTTGGTGCCTAACACTTGAGGGTCAAACCAGTATAGGAGCACAAAATAATTCCCAGCGGACAGCTGAAAAGTTGTTTGTCAATATTTAACTATAGAAACTATCAAATAGGCACTAATAAAAATAGACCAAATCTTGAACTTAACTAAGTTGTTTGAAATTGGTTGTTTAACATTAATCTTAAGAGAAGAGTACAAGGATCAGATATCCTTAGGTTGGTTTTATCAAGTCTTTGCTTGGCTCTGCAAAAAGGGAATAAGGAAAATGTTCAATACCAGTACCAAAGTAACTTCAAAACGAAGAAGCACCTGTCAAGCGTTGGACAATATACTCAACGTGGTTTTTGGGCAATCAACTTTAATATAAGTCTTCATACTATTATTGCCCCAGTTAATCAATTTCAATCTAATCAACGCAAGTATCCAAGAATCTGTACAGTTGAAATCAGGGCGCAGAAGTGAGCAGCCATCTAGCATCTCAGATTTTAACAGTGCTTTTACATCTAACTGGCAGGACAATAATAAACTTTCTCTGCCATCTCCCTGACACATCCAGCCTTTTCTAGTTAGACCTTAAACGTTCATGAAAAGAATTATATGTTGACAGAATGGGAATTCTTGGCAGTCTAATATGCTTGCATGAAATTTTGGGTCTATCTAAATGACATTTACTTCAATGTTGTTATCAATCATGCAACCCTGAGATGGCTGAACAACTTAAGGGAGACTGATGGCCAATTAGCACGACGGGCATTGAAGCTTAAGCCTATGATTACACAATTGAGAATTGTGCTGGGTTAAAGAATCAAAATTCTGACTCTCTATCATGAGTGACCACTATTACAACACTTAGGCTAGCCGCTGATGAGTTATTTAAGAAGTTGATCATTGGAGAGTACCAAAATGATCCTGAATCCATCAGAAAATCTTTATTGAAATTTGACAAGATACAATTATCAAAAATGGGACAATTACAAAATCATCCGAGGGCAAAAAGTATATAATTTCTAAGACCATTGGCCTAAACAGATAACATTTTGGCTTCCATAAGGCCATAGGGCATGGTGGAATCATGAAGATGGAGCATATAAAGCAATTTTACTATTGATTGTCAATGTATTTTGACATCCAGGAAATTCTAGAGTGCTGTGCGGAGTGTTATGACAAAAACCATTCCAAAAAGCATATCTTGATAGCTTGTTTGGCCCAAATTTCCCTGGCATACTGTATCAATTGATGTTGTCAGACCTCTTCCAAAAAGAAATTTAAAGCCCAAGTAATTTATTGTGGCTATTGACCACTTGACTACTTGGGTTAAAGTTAAGGCTATTTGGGAAACAGGAGCAGCAACTAAAGCAAAGTTCGTTTTAAGAACATCACCACAAGCATGGGTGTCCCAGATTATCCCTAGTGATAATGGAACAAATTTCACCGCCCATGTCCTCGCCATGATCACCCATTTAATGTGAGTACAAGGCGTGCTTTCTGCTCCCTATCATCTCAAAGCCAAAGGTATGGTTGAGCGAGCAAATGGGGCGTTGATGAATATCATCAGGAAATTAACGTCAAATAAACCATAAAAATGGAGTACCTACCAGGGTTCCACATTTTTTGCCTACAACATCTCCTACCATTAAGTTACCTTGATGTCACCTTTTCAGTTCTTACATAGAAGATATTTGGCCCTACCATTACTAAAATATTCAGTCCTTGAAGATCCCAGTGAGAACAACTATCTCAATTTGTTAAAAATCCTGCATATGCCCTAATCAAGTTGCAAGCCTAAGTCTTTATTAATAGTTTTGCCATGAAAAAGGCCTGACACAAAAATGGACATGGAAACTTGCTACGAATTGGCCAGATTTTTGATGTGGGCGATGAAGTTTTATTTTGCAACTCCCAAGGATTGGGCTGATTGCATCAGTAAGTTTGCATCTGGGTTGGCCCATTTAAAATAATTAAATGACATCACAATTTTTATATACAATTAAGGATGTTAAGACCAGACATATATACATCCATTTCCACACAGAATTTCAAGAAGGTGCAATAAGGTGGACATTTTAGTAATATATATAATAACATCACACCAAACAAAATTAACAAAGAAAAAAAGAAAAAAGAATAAAGTAATATAAAAATAAAAAAGAAAAAGAAAAAAATCTATATATAATTAGTAAAATATATAATTATATATAAAACTACTAATTGTTAATTTGTTCACTCTTGAGAAAGAAGATGATCCAACTTCAAATCCATTGTCAACTTGGGCCTATCTTAAGGATAGACATTTGGCATATATCTATTGGCAATTAAGGCCAAAACCAAAGTTGACTGATGACAATCAAAGCAGCTAAATGGAAATTAGCATCTATGTTCAAGTCAAGTGGGGTGAATGTCAGATTCTGGTGTTGACTAAGAATAAATCCTAAAAAACTTTTCTCTCTTGTTGCAAACACTTTTGCAACATATTCACTTCAGGTCTAGGTAAGTTTAATAATTTCATCAAGGAGGTTAGTGTGCACCCAATGTCAGGTAGCAGTTGGGCAAGCAAAGTTAAGGGCACAGGAGTGGGCCCCAGAACATTCAAGTTTCGTAAACACCCTGGTGACACCAGCAGCCTAGATAAGATTATTAGTAAATAACTGGCGGTTAGAATTTCCCCAGAAATTTTTGGCCTGGCAAGTGTGCTGCAATCAGTTCATCAATATACCATACTCCCAGTCAAATTTGTCAGTGGAGCACAGGGTGCAAGTCCTCCTGGATATACATCAAACGGCGCTTTGGGAGAAGTTTTGTGGAGATGTACACACATTTCCCAAATGAAGTGTATGTCACACTGCACTCCATGCCTCGTGGTTGGCTGGATCTTGGGTTTGAAAACAAAAATGTGGTAGATGAAGGCACTAAAAGTGCGGGTGGTGGTGGACCTCCCAGTCAGTCAATGAGTAATTGGCACAAAGTGCACTCATTGGACTAAATCTAACCAATTTTTCGTAACTTTTGACTTCCTACCTACATAAAATTAAGCGCACCATGCTGGAGCACCACCTGAAGGCTGGGCTCACCAAATATGGGAAAATCCAATCCTTTGAGATGCAGCAATTTACACTCATGCCAGACCTGTGCACAGGCAAAGCGATTGCCGTTCTCACACCATCTGTGGGGTAGCAGAAGATTTGACCTAAATCCCCCACACTGTTTTTGTGGAAATTGATGGGCAAGAATCCCACCCATTCCAATCACCGTGGATAGCACACCTCCTATCTGCACCTTCTGTCATGCTTTTTGCCACAAGGCCCATACCTGCCCTGCCAAGGAGGGCATTACTCAAACCTAAATCATCCCAGATGCAATGTGTGGTGAAGATGCCCACTATGAACCAGAAATAAATACTAATGCAGCCTTCCCATGGGGTGCGCCTGGGTGCTACATACAAGTGAAACCTGTGTCCCCGCAGGAGCATAAGAAGGCCAAGCAGGCCTGCAGAGTGGCAGCCTATGTGGCGTCCACAGCCATATCCATGATCCTGCCTGTCCAGCTCCAGGAGGACATTGAGTCATTCGCTGTGGAAGCAGCTTGCAAATTCTTCCACCAATCAGATTGTGCCACCCAAGCTGACAACCTGATGGGTGAGTCAGATTCACCCACCCAATGCCACCAAGCCTCGTTTAAAACTGAATCATCCACCAATCTACCTTATGAAATTTTGTCAACATGAAATGGTGCACCCCAAGTGCACACCACAAAAAACAATTCCAAGGGTGAAAATAAACAGAAGGCAAAAACCAATGTCAACCCCACAGCAAAAGCTACCCATAATGAACCATACTCCATAGCACAGAATACTAACACTGCCATACAGTGACGTACTGAAAAAGAGAAGGCAGAAGGGCATGGGTGCCCTTCACCTCACACCTAAGGTGCGATGGGGGGAGCCTTTACTATGGGACGTTGAACATCGCTGGACTCAAGGCCTCGCCGTCCCAGGCTAGGAAACTGAGTTTTTAAAAAATAATTTACCTGTGGACATCATGGCCATTCAGAAAACCCACCGTCCACGCGGTGCAGAGGACACATGGGCAACCATGCTCCTCTCTTCCCTTTCCTTTTGGTCACTTCACTGTGGGGTGCTTCTTTAAGTGACCCATATTTTTAAATTTTTTTGTCAACATTGTACCATGACAGCCATGTACTTGTTGTATCCTTTTTGTGGGATGACGAAGTGCACACTTTCGTCAACATTTATGCCCCAATCTGTACACAAGCTCATTAAGAATTCTTCTCAGCTGTTAATTCCTCCCTCTTCCCCCTGACCCGTTTGTTGTAGGTGACATGAACTTCTGGACCAACCCAGCCACTGACTGCTGGCCCTTATCACCTGCACCCCCACAGGGGCACATAGATTTTCGCATTCTAAAAGACACTTTGGGGTTGTTTGATACTCTGCCACCTCATGCATCGCTACTCCCAAACATGTCTTGTCCCCATGTGCACAACGGCCAGCTGAGATCTATGTCCTGCATTAACCTTATTCTCTCACTGTTGAAATTTCAGTCCCAAATTGCACACTTTACAACGACGAAACTCAATTTATCTTACCACAGGATGATATAAGTTCCCTTCTCTTTGTCACATCCAGCGTCACAGGCGCCAAAGTGGTGCAAACTCCGCCCAGCCAAGATTATGTCACCCAGGTTTTCCTCATGGGTGGACACCAAAACCTCGGCTCCAAATGACCACACTGTATGTGCAGACCCACTTTCCACCTGGTCAACCTTCAAAGTGAACACCATTCGCCAGCCATGCCACATCTCATCACATCACTTTTGGGCTGCCTTGGCAGTTGTTTTGCGCATTCTGAAAGTAGTGGACCACCTGGAATCCAATGTCCCAGTGGAAGGCTACAGCCCAGCTTGAGGTCATAAGTGGGCAGAAGTGTCTGCTTGCCTCAACACACCGGTAAGACAACACAAGCATTGAGTTTGTGTTCAGTATAAAGCAAAGCAGAAACAGTGGGTGACATGTGCTCCACTTACTTTTTTCAAAAATCCTCACACCATGCCAGAGCTTGGCCTGCACACAGGTGCAGCAGCCAGATCACTTCGTCGTAGATACTCCAGCTGAAGTGGCAATCAAAGTATGCAAAAATTACTCCAAATTGTATCGTTCCATTCTAGTTCAGTCAACCAAAGTGGACACTTTTCTCAAAAGTGCATTTTCTGCACCGTTTCCCATTATATGGAGCTGATGAATTTAATTTCTCGGGACAAACTCTGATCTGTCATTTGCTGTGCACCATACAAGAAATGCCTAGGTCCAGAAGAGATTCCTTAAGAGTTCTATAAGAAACTTTTCAAATACTTATCCTCCTTGCTGCTTAACTCAATGAACCAATGCCTAATGGAAATGCGCCTTCTCCCTGGAGGACAAGAGTCCTACACTATAACGTTGTACAAGAAAGGGGATAAGCTGGACTTGGCCAACTGGCGCCCCATATCACTTACTAACACATATACTAAAGTTTTTACCAGAATCATGGCAAACCGTCTATGGGTAGTTGCCTATGCTCTCATTTCCCTTAAGCAATTTAATTTTATTCCCAAACGGTAAATTTGGGACAACATACACACTGTAGCCAAAGTCTTCCAATCCACGGCTTCTGGAGCACTTGTTTTTTTAGACCATCAGAAGGCCTATGATAGAGTCAACTGGGATTACCTTAATTCCTGCCTCCACAAATTCCATTTCCCCTATCGTTTCATTAATTGGGCGATGTTGCTCATGGAATCTGCCACAATGGCTGTGCGTGGCCCTGGCTTCCTCACTGATGTGGTTCGCCCTCATAGGGGCCTTCGCCAAGGAGGCCCTTAAACCCACTCTTGTATAACTTCAGCCTTAACTCACTTCTTCGCAATGTAAATGCCAGCCTTACTGGTGTCCATGTGAAAGGCCAAGAAAATTTTAAGATGTTGGCATTTGCTGATGATTGTGTGGTTGGGGTGTCTAACAATCATGATATATGCATGCTTGAAGCTACTATCCAGGTTTACTCCAGGGTTAGTAATGCTGCACTTAATGCCTCCAAAACTGAAGTTATTCTACTTAGTCAAAACCAAGCCCGCTGGTCCCCAGCGCCCCCTTTTCTGCTTGCTTCAGCAACTCGATAATCAGCTCGCTTGCCCTTCCCACCCCACACCGCCCCGCTTGTGCTCCCCTTTGTGCCAAGCCCACCTCTGGTCCATTCCGCCATTCTGGGGTGTGACTGGAGGCAGGAGGTACGCCTCAACGGTGATGGAGCATCATACCTGGAGAACTTTTAATAAATGCATAGCTTCCCTCAAAGCCCGCCAGACCTCCCTTACAGGAAGGGTAGTGTTAGCCAATTCTAACCTCCTTTCTAAAGTTTGCTTTGGGGCCCAAGACATAGCCTTTTCCCCTTATTTCTTTAAGTCATTATATGCCTTCTGCAAGGGTTGGCTTTGGTTAGGCCACCCACCGCCAGTGCGTCTGGATGTCATTTTTGGCCCTCGCCTTAGTGGTGGTATGAACCTGCTCAGCTTTGAGGCCCACGCCGCAAAATACCTGGCACCTGGATCACTGCAGTCACCAACCCAATGATCTCAGCCCAGCACTGGTCCCGCGCAGCTTGCTCTAACTTCTCCCACGCCCTGGGCATCAGCAATCCTACCCAACCCCATTATCTGTTAAAATATATTGCCTCACACCCTTCTGCTGTGGGCCCACATGGGACGTCGCCCCACTTCAAATGAATTCTCATCTACATTCAAAGTGCTGAGTGGAGAATTCGCATCAGTGGAAACACTGCCTAGAGGGGGCGCCCTACTCCTTGGTTCACCCAGGAAGTACAAGGACAATCCATTCTGAACGGAGTGATACTCATGAGGTCCCATTTCATAGCCAGGGTGGACTATCTGGACATGTCGGACATCCCCTACTCCCTCGATACTCAGAAAGCCATTTGGAAGTATGCCCATGGCCCTCTTCTGCAGCCACATATTCATTCCCATGTGTGGCGCTTCTTGAGAAGGGTATACCTTACTGTAAAGCGCTCTAACGCTTTGCACTCATCTTGTGTCGTGTGTGGCCAGTATGGAACTTTGGTTCACCGCCTGGAAGAGTGCCCTTCCTCAAAAACAATCTGGTGTATGGTTCAGCATCTCTTTCGCTAGGGTCAGACACTGCCTTTCAGCCTTTCTAAGGACATCTTCGCCTTGTCCTTGGTTTCCCCGTATACCACCTTCCCTCTGAGCCTTAGTGGTTGCAATTGCTATGTGGACTATCCACACGGTTGTTTGGATGCTATCTCAGGCTCTACTCCCACCCTCCAGAAAGCTGTACGCCGGTTCCAGTTGCACCTTGTGGACCACTTTCAAGTGTGGATTTTGGGTACCTACCATCCTGTCACCATCAGTTGGTCTCATCCTGGTTTTCGGTTTGATTCATCACTTCATTCCTCTTCCTTAATACGTGCTCTATAGTGGCGCAACCCCCTACACAAGTAACCCCCCTTCCATTTCTTGGTGTTCCCGCTGGCAACAGGAGAAAGCATTTGCTTTTATGGGGTGCCCTCCTCTTGCTGATGTTTTTTTTGTTAGTTTACTTATCAGAAGTGTATGTCCCCTGGTCAGCCTTACCCAAATCAAATTTAAAATTTAAAAAAATATAAATCCTTTGACTGACCATCAACTTAGCCAATTCCCCTTGCAATAACTTGGGCCAATTACCTTATATCAACTTAGGCCAATTACCCATTTGACAAATGTCAATTGGTCCCAATTAACCATGCACAATAACGACTTTAATTTCAAGAAATCGTCCTGGGATCAATTCTTAAACAGCTCAAAACTATGGACCAATAACAAAAATAAGATTGCCATGAATTATTACAATCAATATTCCTCAAGATAATTTGTATGTCAATCCTTATAATTAGCACAATAGCACTTGCACGTGGACAACCCAAATGGTAGTAGCTAGTGCTATCAAAGGGCCATCTGACGTACTGATTAGGGATATGTCATTTACTTTAAATCATTGCCAAATTTCTTAAAAGTCTTATTTTGTCAGCTGTATGACTGAACTTGAATTGGCTGACCTTAGGACAATTTTGCAGATTCATATTGCGATTTCTATACCTGAAACTTTCCCAATACTGAGAGTATTTTGTCACTAGTAGTTCTATTAATAGGCCATGGTCATATCAGTTTAAGGGCCACATTGATGTGGAAAATTTATCTGCTGAAATTGCATGATCAAAATGTGGCCAGGAGATGCCCAAGAGGTATAAATACTGATGCCTGGCATAATGAAATCATCATTTAATTATACACTTAATAAAGTATATTTTCTTATTTCTCTTTTACCTGGTTTTTATCAGGGTTTGTTCTTGAAGAGTGTCAACAAGCTTTTAAATCAGAAAGCTTCAGCTTGTGCCTTTCCCTGCCTCAGTAGAAGTTCCCAATTTGACGGGAAAATTTAGCCCAAGATTGATCAGAAGAGTCATATTTTTTTAATAAGCCTAGTGAGCTTCCAAATGGTCGATATACTATTAGACACTGAGAAATATTAAGGATCTTAAGCTGAAATTCTTCCTAAGTACATTTACAGGATTTATATAATAAGTGAGAGATCCTCAGTTTTAACACTGGGTAAAGGCAAGATATGTTCAAGTTGGCCCTGGGGGTGCGCATGATGGTCAGATGAGAATTATATCCACGGCGCCAAAACGCACCAGTTATTCAAAAAAATTAAGATGGATCTTTATGGTTAATTGGGGAATGGGGTTTTGACAGTTTAGTTATGATATTACTAAATCTGGGAAGATTCAGCTTCAGTCATTTACCTGAGGTCGAGCTTGTTCAAGCTATAGTAGAACAGCAGATGGCAAGCTGCATTTATTGGTTTGTTTAAGACCAGTACCTCACCCAATGAATAATGATTTCCCCCAAGGTATTTATTAAGGTTTTCTGCGACCAAACTTCTTTATTAATCGACTTGCAATTACTAAACCCCCGTTCATGTTACTTTTTATGTGAATTTGTTTTGTACTCTTTGCTGACTCTAGAAGGTCACAGATAACGAATTTTAGACAATTCTTGTCCTGGGTCCTTTGGGCAACATCCTTCTTTTAGAGCCTGTTTCCACTCTTGCTAGTGGGTTGTTCCTGGGTCGCGGGGGTGGGGTCCCCCCCGCCACCCTCTAGGAACGTGAGCATCAAAAACACTCTTAACATTAGTTGACCAACCCTTATAATGGTCATTATGATTTATATCATGTGGGGTTTTCTCTTGGTGGGCATGGGGTGCGTTGGCTGTACACCGTGGTTTTAATGCTTGCAGCCATGGTGTTAGCGTTCATTTTGGTGGTGAACCAGCTCAGCATTTCTCTGTTTACTGCTTGCGGTAAAGCTCCCACCCTTTCAGCAAGTACGTGGTTGGGTTTGGCCTGATCAAGGCCCATTTGCTCAAGCTCCCATTTTTCCCACCACATATTTAATTAAATACAACGTAGCCCTCGCTTGTCTTCTCCTGGAGTTGAGTGGCTTTTTTAGCTTTTTCATCATCTCTTGCCTCTTTAGCTTGAATCTAAGAGATTCTGTCAAGGGTGGTGGAAGTGATAGAAAGTTTGAAGCACCTTCCAGAAGTGTGACAACTTTTTATCCCCACCTTTAAAACTTTCCATTGGTTGTTTGCAAATTATCAGTTTAAGAACCTTTGGCCCCTTTTATTATAAGTCTACTTGTGTCCTGAACTTACCTGTGCCTGAAATAGTTAATTCATTATTTCATCATATGTCATCAGATCTTCCCATAAGAGTTCCCCAGTAGGGTAGGCTTTCATACTAACTTTGATTATCTGATTGAAGCTCCTTTGGGTGATTTACCCGCTTCAACCAAAGGTGGAGCAGGTAATTAGACCGTCATTGTTTCACCCATGGAGGCCTCTATAAAAACTTGCCTCTTTACTTGCATGCTCTTTTTAAATGAGAGGGGTCTTATCCTTCCATTCCTTTAATTTTGCAGAAATTTGAGGGCGGGCAGGGGTCTAGCCCCATGATTTTATTAAATTTTTAGTTGGTTTTGCCGCAATGATGTCACCACAGTGGCCCTATAAATATGGCGCCCAAAAACTATGGATTCTAGTCTGAATGGAACAGGCTCCTCACTGATCCTCTCTATGTTTCGGGGGAAGTTGAGGTTTGTGTGAGTCTAGACTCAAATTTAACAAAAATCGTTTATATGATTTGGTTCCCTTCCAAAACTCTTCTGGGGATACCAGCTGAACCAATGGTAGGTGGCCTAGCTGTGATGGTGTTGGATAGTGACGATCAACTATCAGGTTGAGCATGTTTTCATTGATGACCAAAGATGCATTTTATATTGAAATTAAAAATAAGTCAATGGAAACTCTTGTGGCCCAGTATTGCAACGATTCCAGGGTATTACATTACTCCTATAAACCCGCGCCTGTACGCCAATATGATTAAGATAACTAAGGAGGTTGAAAAAGAGTTATTGCTACAAGATGCTGGTATATGCTGCTGCTGAGGGTACTTTGGGGTATATACCCTCAGTGGTAAGGGTTGCAAACTACCCTTCACCCTTCTTTGATAGGGAAACCCATCCTTGGGTGTGATTCAGTCTAAATATAACCCTTCTAGTGAGCTGTTGGCGGTAATTATTATCAATAAAGGTCATTATGGTCATTTCCTACTTTTAGCTACTCTTTTCTCACCTTCTGGGAAGTTCAGCACACCTATTTTGGTGGATACTGAAGCTTCTGAGAATTTCATTGACCTGGTACTGACTGAATACCTTGGGTTGCATTACTTAGCTGGTGATATGGTTAGGTCAGGTGCATCACATGGTATTCCCACACTGAAGTTTCAGGTTTTGGTTGATTTTCAAGTAGGTAACCTTTACTCAGTTTACAGCTTTTTGGCAGTTAAAAAATCTTCTGCACCCAATTATCCTGGGCGTGTAGTGGTGGGGAAATTTTGATACCCAAATTTTTTTGAGGAATAAACTCCTTGATATTATCTCTCTTGAGGAGGATCAGGTGTTAGTGATTCTCATATCAGAAGGAGACCCAAAATAAATTTGCCCTGATGGCCAAATGTACATAAGCTTGCCCTTGCACCCCTGCTTAAGCCACTCCTGCCGTGCCCCTCCCTTCTTGCTTGGATGGATTGGAATTTTTTTTGATGTGACTCCTGCAAATGTTCTGCAAGAAAATTTGGAGTTTAATTGTAACTTCAAGCTCATAGTGGACTTGGTGCGCATATCCTCTTCCATCTTCCTTTTGACTTTGTAGGAGGCAGCATTTGGATGTGTTGGTCATGGAGCAGTTGGACAAGGGGGCCATATTTTGGAAAACCTCCCCAGTGTGCTCACACCTTTTCTTTGAAAAAGAAGCAGATGGGACTCTACGCACTTGCTTATATTATTGTAAATTCAACTATTGTGACCTCCCTGATTTTCATCCAACCCCATGGAGGCCAAAATTGCTCGCTATGTGTAGAAAGCCAATATCTTCTCCAAATCGGATTTATTGAATGCTTTCAACCAGATTTTTATGAAGAAAGGCTAGTAGTGGCTCACAGCATTTTATAACAGGGTGGTGTTTTTTAATTCTGGTTCATGCCTTTTGGGCTTAAGAATGCGACTGTAATTTTTCACCACCATATTGATGCTGCCTGGAAGAGTTGTTGGGTGTATGCGCGGTAGCCTACATGGATGACATTCTGGTGTTTCCCCCTAATTCCACATCTCATGAAATACACCTGTGAAAAATAGTTGAGCACTCGAGGGTGGTGAAGCTAACCCTGAAAATCAGCAAATGCGAGCTTCTAAGTCCCAAGTCACATTCCTAGTCAACATCATTTTCAACTAAGGCCACATGATAACTCCAGACAAGGAGAAGGAAATTTGTGAGTGGCCACACCAACCTCTATTAGGGAGTTAATGAGCCTTCTGAGGGCTTTCACCTTCATGAAAAGTTTATGCCAAGTCTTTCTGAGGCATCAGAGCCTTTAAATAAATCTAGTGGCGCCAAAGTTCTTCAGTAGTCCTCTTCACTGAAGGATGCCTTCCAAGCAGTGAAGTGTACTTTGCTGTCCATGTCAGTTCTCCATCACGTGGATTCTGAGAAGGAGTTCATAGAGGCCACAGATGCTTCCAACTTTGCCATTGCTGCTGCACTCTTTCAGGAGGGTGAAGATGGAGTCAAACGCCCCATGGGATTTTCCTCTAATATGTCTTTGTTAGAGTTGATTATTCAGTTAATACTAAGGAACCCCTGGCGGTAGTGAAGGCAAAAACTTATTAAAGTCATCACTTACATGGTTTTTCAAGGCCATTTAGCGTCCACAAAGATCACAGTGCCCTATAATATTATCGCTCCTCATGTCCTTAGCCCCTGACAAACCCAGTGGCATGAGACCCTGGCTCAACTTTGTGTTCTCCTATGAGTTTACAAAGGGCAAAGAGAATGAGCTGACTGACGCTCTGAGTCAATACCCTGCATTGGCATCTGAAACCAAGGAGGTAGAGTTGCACAACACTCACTTGGTGATCCTCCAAGAAAAATTCATTTGGGCAACCACCCTCCCCATCAGGCATGCCGGTTCTTGCTGTTCATGAGAACCTGGAGCAATATAGTATGTTCAAGAAGATCATTCTTTCCTAGTCTCAATTATCAGAATATGCTATAGTTCATAGCAAATGCAAGTTGAATCAGGAGGATATCACCAAGGGGTAACATGTTAGGGAGGAAGCGATATGATTTCAGAGGCGTGTATGGGTTCCTGCTGGCACACTCCTTCTGGAAGTGGTTAAGGAGCACCATGACAACATCAAGGTGGGACATCTTGGGAAGGCGAAAACATTAAAGCTTTTTTGCTATATCTACAACTGGAAGGATTTGGCCGCAAAGGTTGCCAGGTATTGTAAAGAGTGCCTGTTTTCATTAAATGAAGCAAAATTGCCAACTTCTCATGGGGTTGATGGTACCAGTCTAAAAGGCTAAGGAGCATTGGACTTCTCTATCAATTGAATTTAACGTAAAGCTACCTGTTTTTAAGGACTTTGACGCTATCATGGTAGTGGTGTACCAGTTTAAAAAGCTCTCCCAAATATTCCTTAAAACACCACAGTAACTGCGGCGCAGATAGCTAGGTATTTATTTTTCATGTGTTTTCCCTCAATGTGGGGTGCCCCCAGGAGGTTGTTAATGACCACAGACCCCAGTTCACATCTATGTTTTGAGAGAAGAATTGCAAAGCTCTTCAGATTCATTTGTGCCGCTCTATTGCATATCACCCCAATCAAGAGGGTCATATGGAGAAAGTGAACTAGTGCCTTGAGCAGTTCCTGCGGTGTATCACAGCAACTAACAATTCTGATTAAGATTATCATCTTCCTCTGGCTTAATATAGTTAAAACAGCGCCCAGCAAGCTTCCATTTGTGTTCTTACTTCTTCGCCAAAATTGGTTTATATCATTCATTTAATATGTATCCCAGCAGTGGGTCCAAGGCGGAAGCGGTGTTGGACTTTACCAAGTCCAACAAGAAAGTACACCAAGGGGTCAACACCAATTTGAAGTACACAAATGATGGTATTAAGGAGAATGCAGATGGGAATAGGCGGGTGGTGCCAGAATAAATGGAAGAAGATCTCGTGATGCTGTATTCTAAAAATATCAAAATTAAGCTGAATTGCAAAAAACGTGCCCAAAAAAGATAGGAACTTACTTCATTGTCAGAAAGGTGTTTCACGCCTCATACTAATTGGATATCTCCTCATTGTTTCAGATCTTTGTGGTGTTCCATGAGATCAAGTTGTCCTTGTTTGAGGGTCCCCCGCCTGAGGCTCCAAAGGCATACATTGTGTAAGGGACCCCAAAATGAGAAGTGAAGGAGGCGGTAGCATCCTGTCGCGTGAAAATGAGACTGGAGTACCTGGTGTTATAGAAAGGGTTTGTGCAGTAAGAAACAGCTAGTCCCAGAACGCAACTGTGTTCATGCCCAGGGCATCATTGATGCGTTCCACATGCATTTCCCCAATGCAGCAGGACCCAATGCCTAACTAACTGTCACCGTCATAAAGCTGTCCCCTGACCTTTTATGGCTACATGAGATAATTGAGGGGACTTATTGCAAGGACAAGGATGGTAGTCAGGAGGACAAAAAGGTCAAGCTATAAGGCTTTTCTGATTTGGAAAAAACTCTGGACCAACACTGGGTACAGGCAAAGTATGCCAGGTTGGTCCTGGGGATGTGCGTGATGCTTGGCCTGGCGTTAAAGCGAGGGCGTTAAACGCACCAGCTAAATCCTCAAATAAGATGGTTCAGTAAATTATTTGATGAACAGAGATTTGAAACCCATTCCATTTTTTAAATTGCTAAGTTGGGAGTCGATTTGCAATCTATAACTGAAGTTTGGACAATCTCAAGTTACAGGACCCTGGCCAATGGTATTGTGCGCCTATTGATTTGCTTGGCTTAGCACTACTTCTGCTGATTGACAGCTTACCCCCAAAATTTAAGTATGTTTCTGCAAAACCAACTTTCCTTATTGGTCGACTGGTTTATTAAAAACCCCGTTCATTTTAAATGTTTCATGTGCACTTTATTAGCTTTGTTTGCCAAGCTTCCTTGGCCCAATTAAGTCAAATGGCTGCCCACCATTTTTTGGGGCTCTCTGTGCACCGTCTTTATTGGTGTTATTTTGTATATCTGTTACTTGGCGAAGTGTTCCTTTGTAGTGGTCTGGGCCCTAGCCTCCCCCTCTACTGGAATGAGAGTTGTATGGCTGGGCGTGAGGAGGCCATAAAGACAAAGTTGACAGTCCTGCATGACCTGAAGCTACCTGGACCAACGCTATGTAAAGGCAGATATGCATAAATTTTTCCCGTCAGTAAGCATGATGGTCAAATGAGCCTTACATTCATAGCTTTAAATCTTTCCAATTTTTTTCATAAATTCCTTATGGATATTTATGGCATATTGGGGAATGGGGTTTTAAGACCCATTCAGTTTATAATAATACTTAATTTAGGAAGATTCGGCTGGTGTCAAACATCCAAGTTTGAGCTTACTTGAGCTATAGTAAAATAACAGATATCATGCTGTGTTTATTGGTTTAGCTGGGCGCAGTGCCTCACCTGATTAATAATGATTCCCCAGGTGTTTATTAAGATTTTATGAGACCATTTATTAACTTCTTGCGGTATCACTTAGATCTGCTATGCTAGTTGCACAGGTTATCACCACTGAGCAATGGACAAATAATATGAAGATCGACAACCCTTAATAGAAACCAATATAAGATATGATGCTATCACCGTGACTGACAATTTTAATATATATAAAATTGCAGAATATCTCTTCTAACTACTAAAACCACCCCTTGTCATTCTCCGGTTCACCTCTTATCCTCAGTATTCCTAAACAATTACAACCCTTCCTCTTACTAATTTCCTATTTGCTACATTTTAGGGTTTTTGTTCTATCTTGAGGCTTTGGCGGAATTCCCTTGATTCTCCAAACTATGAATACTTTGATTGATTCGCCTCACATCAACATAATCTTCCGCTTGATCTTGAGGCTCACCTCAACTCCTAAATTACAATCCGCCAGATATATGGCTTATTGTCCAGTCATAACAATAGCTTGACATTACTCCCTTTGACTGGATGATAAGCTCATAAAGCTTGTATGCTCGGAGGAACTTTGTATGAACTTGGTTGATAACCCTGACCACCCACAGGTTCCTTAATGGTGTAGGCATCAGTAACAGTCTTATTTATTATTCACACAGTCCAGTCTAGATGTTAGCTAGCTTGTTTTTTTTTCCAAATCCATGTTTGTCATAGAACTTGACATGATCTCCTAAAATGAACTGCGAGAATCTGCTACGTCTACTTTGGTACGCCATCTGATCATGAATCTTCTTAGCTAAGCTAGAAGAGCAAGCTTCCATTTGTAAATTATTAGCGTGTCCATTGTCAGGATTCAAGAGAAAAATTGTCTCAAATTCACATCTTCCAAATCTGGCCGTAATGAATCAGTTGTCAATTCCAGCCATGATAAAACTTTTTGTGGATCAACCTTACCTAGTACTGAGTCACGTGGAGCGGGCTTTCCACCTTCTCAGTCAGGTGAGCAACGATATCCATTGAGGATGCCCTCAAGGAGGCCTTTCTGGAAGGTTAGTAAAGATCTTGATCAGATGAGGCTCTAAAGATCCCAAAGGAATCGAGTCCCCATGCACCCTATAAATATTGAAGAATTTTAAATAAATAAATTATTCAGTAAACTAACCTTGATTTTTCCGTTTCCTCTTCAGTGCTCACTTTCAATTTTCCAGCTTTGAGCCACCGCGAACCCCGGCGCCAGTCAAAAGAACTGTAGTACTGACAAAGTGGTGCTCACTACAGGGGGCTCCGAGCTGACCCAGTGAAAACGTTGATCACAAAATGGAAACTAACAGCAACCCTGAAGACCAAATGACTGGTCAATTGAGGAGCATTTCTCGATGGGTTAGTTCTTCCCAATATGCAACACCGCCCTTGAAGCTGGAAAGGCTAAAGTTCTGCGCCGCCTTCCAACTTTCGCTGCCCTCTTTAGATGGGGGCCAAATAACAACTTCAGCTTGAACACTCCCACAATGTCGTCAAAAAACTAATCCTCAGCATCTATGCTGAGGGTGTCCGCTCCAGCCGCTCCTGCACCTCCGCCATGCCATCCATGATGTGGGACCTATACTCCTCAGCCTCATTACCTGCTGGGGAGCTTACCTTGGGACCTGATCGCTACCTTTGTAATTTTGTTCATCCCACAATCCATCACCTCCTCCAGTTAGTAGGATTACACCATCAGGAGGTCTCCGGGCACCTAGGGCTCACCCAAAAATTACATTCCTATATGGTAGACTTCTATGACACGGCCTCCTCTTTCATACATGACAATTGCGAAGCTATCCTCAATAACTGTCAAATAATCAACAAAATCCATGACCAACTGGTGGTAATAGATAGCAGTATCTCTGGCTACCTCGAGGAGCATTTTTGCCAAAACACTCAGTGGTTTGAAGCGACATGGACCCAACGATTGCAACAAGCTGAAGAATTGCTATGATCCCTACAGCAGCGCTACTGAGAGCTGGCCTCTTGCGACTACTCCCCCACAGCTGCTAGACCAGAAGGGCCTAGGGGGCCCAAAGGTCCTGAGGGGCGTCAGGGGCCAGCAGGACCCAAAGGACCTTGTGGGCCTCAAGGGCCTTCCCCCCACCTTGGGCGAAGCTGAAGACCCCTGGCGAAAGGATGTAATAACTGCTCTGGCTGCCCTGTGGGACCAGATCCAACAGGTGACCATTGGATGCAAGCTTCAAACGGAAAGTATCCCCCTCAACCCCAGGGTCTCCATTGAAGCACTATTGGATGAGATGGATAACCTCAGCGCTTTCACAAGGCTCACTGACGCTTGCTTCTCCTGACTCAAAATGACATGTCATGGGTTCGAAACCCAGTTGGCCACCATCAAAAACCAGCTACAACTACAGAATGCCGAAATTCAGTACTTAAAGGAGCAGGTTGCCAGCAAGGCGTCCGCTTCCACCCTCAGTCAAAACTGGGAATATATCCAAAAGGACTTAGAAGGTTTGTGGAGGCGGCTAGACCAAAGGGCTCCTTGAGAGTATGCAGAAACGGAGATCTCTGAGCTGACGCCTATCTCAGGTGTCAACACCCTCTCTACTCCTATTGTCACTAACTTTAAACCTAGCTTCATGAGAAGTTCAACCCCGGGTAAAAAA
>JAKSZP010001652.1:0-101064 GCA_022478985.1 Massospora cicadina | reverse complement strand
GGGCATTATGCCATTTTCTTATATTGCAGGTTGGAACCCCTCGTTTTTTATTAGGTTTTAAAGTAGCAAGAGGAGCTATGCCCTAGTGCCATTTTCATTTAAATGCTTTGGCCGAGGTCAATCTAACCTAGGCTTCCCAACCACAGATGCAGAGGATGCATTTGCAGAGGTGAACGTTGAGGTTAAAGTTTGCTGTTTTTCTACATTATGCGTGTGGAATGTACCTACTAAAAAGGTTAGTACAATAATTCTAAGCTTTGACAAACTTATCAGATACGCCTCAATACAATACCGTAGAAAGCAACCTGAAGAAGGGCATGGATCTTTATGGGGTTACCAAACAGATTAAGTTACAAAGCTTTTATATGACGCCAAAGCTCTTCAGCGTCAAAGCCAAAGCTGTTATTGACCCCCACCCAGAGATCCAAAAAGACTTGTATAGAATCCCATGGATTTCTAATTTTTACTTTATGGTGGTATACAATAAACTTTATATAACGTCCTCCCAGAATGTGCATCACCTTTCTAGCTTGATTGTAGAGAGCTGGGCCACAAGCCGCATGGCTGCCCCTTAGAGGAGAATTTGAGGATCTAGAAGGGGATACCCTCATGGACGAGCATGATCCCTCATATTCTAAAGTTATTGACACCTCTGTTACTTTTACTTGGGTTGATCCCTCTGAATAAGTATCTGCTTAACTATGTTAGCAAGATAATGTAAAGTGCACTTAAATTGCTAAAGTAAGATGCCAAGAAATCATCGCAAGAGTTTATTCCCCTACCTGAATTACACAATGACTGTGTTGCTACTGGCATACTTCCCTACGCTCTGCAATCGCTATTCCAGCAAAATCTTCATGTAAAGATTTCCTAAGCTGTTCTCAGAAGCGTTTGATCATGATCCGCACAATACCCTAACGATATAGTTATGATAATGACGAAACTGACTAAGCCCATCTACATTGTCAATTTACCAGCAAATCAGATTACTCAAAAGGTTGCAAATAATATGGTTTAAAGCCAGTTCCACATAAGAATAAGACATCACAAACAAAAGGATCTGGATTAGGTCAGCATTCTTACACCCAAAGACCATATGGTTTCATGGGCGGCTCTTGGTCATTAGACCCAGACCACTGCTCATATGGTGGCGTAAATTTTCAATAAAAAATTTCGGGACGCTCAGCGTCTAGGGTTTAGGTCTTCTGCTTCCTGGGACAAAAAAGAATCCTTTGTGCAACCAACCTGCTGACTATTGGGGATTTAAGAAGCCCATTTTTTGGCAGGAGAGGAAAAGGTTCAAACATAAGCTTTTCTTCCAATAAATTCAACTTGGTCAAAGTTATTATGGATTAATATTTCTCATTGCCTGAAGGTCCTAGTTTGCGATTTATTCTAAAAATCTTCTTATAAAATGTCTGGCGCTGGGTGTCAAATTCTCATGGAATGTTAAGGTGGTTACGCTACTCAAAATATATGTCCCCAACAACTCACATGACCATGATGACTTTATTGTTAGAGTTACACGACTTGATCTTCTAGATAAAGCATCTATTTTTGGCGACTTTTGGATGTTTGTCAAAGGCTGAAACTGATTTCTGGTCAACAACATTTCAATATCCCCTAAGTCATATTTTTGACTCTTAAAAATGACCAAAGGCTTTATAATACCCTCCCAAGTAAAATTTTATGGTGTAAATTATTTGACACGTCTGCACATACATTAGTGTATATTGATACCAATGACTTATATAGACCTCATTCTACTGCCATCACTTAAATTCCAGAATTTCCAGGTATGATACTACCCTGATGAAGTATTCAGACCATCATGCATAAACATTACCCTAAACTCAATTAAGCAACCACAGACCAATCCCACTGGAATAAGGTAAGCATTGATAGAATATCTCCTAGTAGTTCTAAAAAAGGGATACCCCAACAATCATTATTACCCCATATAGTGTGCCCAATTTGTAAAGGCCCCTTATTACATGGGATCTTCTAAAATAACAAATCCTGATACGAAAAAGAGTGTATTGCCACTCGCTGGCACCTCTTTCTTATAGTGGCAGCTGCCAACCTCCAACACAATTAGCCCATCTAAAAAGGAACGCCCCTTGCAGTATATACAGTCAAGCATGATATTTCAAGTGGTTTTCAACAAATTCATGCCTTCAAAGTTAGACATTACACGCCAAAACTGTTAGGTATCTTGGCTAGTGCCAAGCAGATTACTTAAAGAGGATAAAAGGTACTTAAGTGCAGCTATACTTCACGTAAACAAGGTACTTATTATACTTTAATTTAGTCTAGCATGTGCACAACTGTTAATTCCTCAAAAGAAGTCTCTGAGATGGTATAACTATACTATACCACATTATATCAATCAGATGACTGTGACCCAGAGGACCTAAAAATGTTTTTTACAAAATTAAAACATTTTCCTAGTAGCCTAGTTATTCTAGTTAGTGTTGTCTTTAATGAGGAACTATGGTATGCTGTACGCAACTTACCCCACCAGAAAAGCCCTGGCTCAGATGGCATAACCTTATGAGTTTATTGGACGCACTTTAATCTTATTTGTATCTCTACTCAAAGCATACATCAATAATTGCCTTTTAAGACTTACCTGGAGCCTTATGGGTTAATAGCCTTTGTTGTAACCTTATTCAAAGAGATACTAGTTACCACCTGGGTAATTGACGCTCAATGTCCTTTACAACGCGAATTCTAGTATGATGACCAAAGTACATAAAAATTCTAGGTAATATCTCTCAACCAGCCATATCAAGAAAGCAAAATGTATCTGTATCCTATTAAAGTATATGGGACAACATCCTCAAAGCTGCCAATGTGTCAGTCTATATCAGATGGTGAACTGATATTTTAATACCTCAAGAGTCATCTGACTACAAATATATCAGAAGTAACTTAGGCTTTAGAAACTTTCCGCCTTCCATCTCAGTTTTATAAATTGGGTAGTTCATCCAACTGAGTCAACAATGATGCCCATCCATAGCTCAGAATTTTTTAACCCCTTCTATCTCAGCACGGCTTAAAACAGCGATATTAAGTCATTTTTTCACAACTTGGGATTGACCTCATAGTGCATACCATAGATCAGAAACTAAAAGTCATTGACTATCAGAGTCAAAACCTCCTAAATATTGGCATTTAGGATTGGTAGTTTGTTAAGTGTTTCAAACTTATCAAACCCTTGCTCTAAAAACTATCGTCAGACAGTATGAACAAGTGAGAATTTAATAAGTCAATTGACACAAGTTAAAGGCTATATTACTTGGAAAGAATCACCATCAGACGTATAATAAAAAGTTCTTGCCGACCTTCAATCAGGAGATAAACCATCCCATTCAAAGTTACCCCTCTAACCAGTCCATTCATCTTATAGGTCTATGGCTAAATTCTGGAGGATACACATCATTGTAATGGAGGTAATCTCCTCACTAGTATTTAAGACAGACAAAAAGCCTGCATGGGCGCTCAATAGTGCCAGTTGGTGAAAATTACTTGCTAACACACCGATTCCAATAAAAGGTATGTTGACTTCTCAAACATAGCATTTTCACCTCCTTTTTAACTCACTAAGAGCTATATTAGAATCATGGTATTGGGTTGGCCAATGGGCATCTTCTAGGTTTGAAAAGCTCTTTAGACATGTACCATATGAGGGATGGGACTCATCAACTACATACAACAAACCTACCATATTCTTAACAAATGTCTTGTTCAGGGGACTTAAACTAACTTATGAGTCCTAAATTTATTTACAGCAGCAGGAGGAAACTTTTAAATAGCTTTGAGGCCAGAAAGTTCTAATGCACATTTTACCTTGTTGAGATACCTAGCCTCTCACCCAAATTATTAGCCCTCATCGCATTGAACCCCAGTTAAAAGGCATATTTATATAAACAAACATTTTTAGCTTGAGCTTTTAAGGAATTGTCCCACAATCAATTCAGCACAGGCAACTACAAGGTACCTCAAAATGTTTAATAGCAGACCAGTAATTCATAGAACTTTCATTTTTAAGGACTGTTGCTTTATATGAAAAAGATCTACTGATTCTTTAGATATACCTTATTCCCCAAAGGATCAAAAGAAGATATGTGAGAATACTCAACATCCCTTACTACAATCAAAAACCAGAGCACAACTCTGGAAATTTCTTACGTGGTCATATCATACAGCTTATAGGTCAATGACATCACAAACCTTTTCCAGTATGCATCAGACATAACACTCTAGTCCATAAGATATAGGGATGTCTTACATCTGAGGTCATTTGGAATGAAGTGTACTATATGTTTTTAAATACACAAATTTATCACATCTTACCCTACCTGTGATTCATCTACCATAAGGTAGCTTCACAAATTCTAGCTACATTTAGAGCACAGATAGCAACCACATCATTGTGTCAGTACACATTCTCATCCTGTAAGCTATCAACAATGAGTCTCCAACTAAGGCAGAAGTACAGGCTAAAATTTTTTGCCATTTTATTTGTGATTTCCAGTTTTGGTTTTTTTAAAACATGCCTGACAAATGGCGCAGCTAGATCTAATAATGAAATTCTACCCATATTTAGATATTAAACTTGCTCCCGCGCCTGCATCATCCTGATATCATCCCATGACTCTCAAGTTATGCCGCCATATCCACCAACCCTACCCTTTATTACATGGATGGCGTTGGTTCACTACTGTTCTGGAAAGTCAAGGATCCTATGAAGTTTTTGATTTTTCTTATTTTCTTTCTTTTTTAGTACTAGTGGTGCCCAACCCAAAAGGGGAAGCCGCCACGCATCTTTTTATTTTCTTTCTTTAACTTTTTTTATAGATTTGGTCCCATAATATTACCTCAAACAAACAAGATATCTGGCATTGTGGGATGATAGGGTTAGAGATGAGAGGCCTATTTAAAATATTTTCACAGCAGGGATGAAGTCTAGTACCAAATGCAAGCACTTACCATGAGACACATTTAACACAAAGAACCAGTGACAAAAATAGATGAGCTAGGACTTCAAAGTTTGTCTGCAACCTTTTAGGAGGCCATACTGAGATGGTTCCAGGCGTCAGAACATAATAATCAAACTGTCTTAATTGATGGTCGCTCACTAATACCTCATCCAGTGTAATTTCTTTGGGATAATGACATTCTGTGTCAAACCTTCTCAACAGGTATCAAGAGATTATCATGGCGTATCTGCATGCTATATTCTTATTGTAGGGGCTGAATACATTAACTAAAATTAATTTTATCCAGAGGCCCAGTAAGTGGTGTTTAACTTCATGGCGGGGGTATGGTAAATTCTAGTACCAATTGGCCAGAGCAACGCTTATAAGTAGTCAAGTCTATAGATAAAGACTACTTTCTATTAGTTGTCTCTCATTATTATGATGAAAGGGTCCTTGTTTTACTTAACCATTGCATATACTTTGCTCTTTAGATGCAAGGCTAAATATGGTGGTCACCGATTATACTATTCTAAAAGACACTTTATAATTCTGATGAGTCTGTCACTCTCTGGAATGTAGCTGGGGCACTACAAAGCCCTTAAGCTTCGTATTTTATCATATAGACCTTGGCTGCTGATTAAATGCACTTTTTTGATTTTCAAGAAATAGCTCTACATAATCATAGACTGAATAAATGTCATTTGCTTAGATTACATGGACTCTCCACATTTATTCAACATTTTTTTATTCTTGGTATGGGATATGATTTTTTTTGTAATATTTGATTTATTCAAGGTATACCGACCAGGGGATGGACAGTATTAATCACAACACTCAAAATGACAAAACAAACTACTAACCAGGTGGGAAGCAGAAACTGCTTAACCCACCATGGCAGAGGGTGAGGAGGGGTCGGGGGGTTGGTTTTCAGAAAGACCCACCTTGATCAAGGGGTGTTGGTTACAGTACCAGATCAGAGCAGAGAGCCAGGGCGATGGGGCATCTGCATAGTGGGGGCTGAGGTCAGCGTAGTAGGAGTTTTCCACTTCTGCATCAAGATAATGATGGGAAAGTGTTTCAACAAAAGCTGCGAGGAGAACTTCAGCTTCTTTGCGGGCTTCAGGAAGTTGGGTGAAAAGGGAGATACTGTGGCGGGTGATTTTGGCTGAGGGGTTGAATGAAGCAAGCGTTGCGACATTCATAACAGCAATTTCAGCATCATCATATAGTTTTGAGATGTCACTGCAGGGAGATTCAGGGCAGTCGGGGGGGGGGAAGAAGATGGTGGGCAGGCCATGCTGGAGCTGAGCCACTGACTGGGCCACCGCGGTGCGTAGTTTTGGGCAATGAGGAGAGGCCATCGCAGCTATGGCGAGCTGGTGGTCACTTTGGAAGGGGCTGTATTGGGTAGAGGAGCAAAATGGCGAGGGGTAGGGGTTTCATCGAAGTTGGGAAGGAAAAATTATGCCCAACCATAATCGCCATGGCAGAGAGGTTGACCTGTATGCTTATTAATGAGGACATTACCTGACTCGTCAGTTTCAACCAATAGATCCCATAATTTTGGTTCACTGGAATAGTGGCGTTTAAATATGAGTGGGTAGGATTGGGCGAATGGGCAGCTGCTTGGGTGCGAATGTTGGTCCAAGCATTGCTCTGATTGGCTGGCGCAGATTTAGGTGGGAGAGTGAGGATGGAGGTTTTGGGGGGGGCTGATTTTCCACGCAGGCCCACTGAACGAGATTGGAGGGTGGGAGGGGGAAGCAAAGCGCCCCATACTGAACCTCCAGAGTGGGGCTCAGAAGCTGCAACAGCGGATTTGGCCTTAGGGCACGCTCTTTTTGCATGGTCGAGGCCAAAGCAGAGGGAACAAATCTGCCTATTATTATCGACCTGAGCCCAAAAGAAATGATCAGGCGCTGCAGCTACACTAGCGCGGGGTGGGATTTGTTGGGCTATGGTAGGGTGGTGTGGTATTATGGTGGCTGTTGCACGAGGAGCAGCAAGGCGTTCCACACCAGATGGAATGGCAAAGATGAGGTGGGGCTGAGTGCCATAAGCCATAAGCCCTGCGACCAACTGGTCATACAAAACCTGGGGTGGAAGGTGGAATGGGAGATTTCAAAGGATACCACTAGCGTGGTGTCTGAAGGGAGGCGAGTACAGGTTGTGGGAATGGGGTTTTTTATAAATTAGAGGAGTTTGTGCTGCCGCTTCAGCATCCTTCTAAGATTGGAACCCAACGTCAAAGTAGCCCTAAAAAGGGCGGAAGTCTATAAAGCCAGCTGGCGCAAAGGCTGTAGTGGCTAGGTCAATAATTGCATTATCAGCATATGGGAACAAACGCCCATAGTCCACTATGAGGCAATAGCGAATAGCAGAGCGAGGGAGGGCGAGAGGATGGGGGAGAGAATGGTGGACGCGCGCCAGGTGGAGCACTAAGTCCCGTGGGGGGACAAAACGGTTGGAAGCAGTGGGCGGGCTGTTTGAGCCCATCCAAACGCGCTTGCCCGCAGGGCGGAAAACGCTAGGTGGGGGTGCACTGCTGCCCCACACTGGGGTGGCAGGCGGCAGAGCCAAGGACATCAAAGAATAAGTTTGGGCAGATGGCTGTGGATAAATAAACACAAATTCAAAATCGCTTAAAAGTGACTTTGAGAGGTCAAAGAGAGTTTTTATTTTTTTTGTAATATTTCACATTAGTAAAAATAAAATGTAACCTAAAGTCCGTCATCATTTTGTGTACTTTAAAAAGGGCAGCGTTCAGGGGCTTTTTGAGGCTCTTACAATCTGGCGTCCATCTAATGCCTGAGCTCTTGGAAGATTTTTGTTTTCTCAATTTGGATTAACAATATGATTTTTGATATAAGCAGGACTTTTGTGTTCATATATACAATAAACCTCTCCTTAGCGTAAAAATAGTCTTTATATCCCTTGATGAAAAGTTCCTCAAACTCCTTGTTGCATATGGGACGGCAACTGGGCATTATAAGCACAAGTATGTTCGCACTTCAAATAGGTACAACTTTAGGAAGACAGCGTACTCAAAATAAACTTCATGCTTGGCAAAATATAAGCCTTTCTCTAGGATAAGTTCACCAAATCTTCCATAGTCTCAGTAGGTACTGCCAGATAGGAGATTTGTCATCAAAGGTGCTTTTCAGAATGTGTGTCGCTGCATATATGCCTTTTCATGCTGAGCCAAACCCTTTTTATACCTTGCCTCTAGTCAGTCAGCTTACTCCCCAGCCCTGAACCTTCAAGAGTTTCACCTTATGGTCCGCTGATATCCAGTGGATTAAGCTTTTTGAAACACTAAGTTGTTTTGTCCAAAGTCAGGCACATCATGGGTTAGTCTTTTCTCCTTGGTGGCATTTTCATGGGTATCAGTCTACTGGTTATGCTCAAGACAAATTCGACTTAATAACTCTGATAATTTTTAAGTGAGGGGAATGGAACTGGTTTGAGGAACTGAGCTAGCGGATAAGGTTTACTCAGCCAAAAAGTAGGATCATGTGATATACTAATTAAAAGCTTAAAGCCTTTTCAAATTTTCTAGTGACATATCTGATGGCAGATTGATTGGGATCAATCTGCAGAAGGATATAGATAGTAGTACATAGGTAAAGGCGCGGTCTATAGATTACTAGGTGTAATAGGGCTGGTGGCTATATCTTATAGTCGGTCAAACCCAAATTTTAACATTTCCTTCCGCTTGATCAAGCATAGGGGATCAACAAATTTCCAATGGCTGGAAGTCAGATTACCGATTGGAGGGAACTGGAGTCTCTGCGACCTACTGGAAATGGTTTAGGAACTTAGCATGTACTCAATTGATGATATGTCCTTTGATGAGGTTAAGGAGTGTATATGTACCAGTATAAGTCTTCTCTATGATCTTTAATGGCCCTTCCAGATGTGTTTCAGCTTGCTCATCCTACCGAACACATAGCTGTCATAGTAGAGCATTCACTTCTACACCAAGGCAGTGAAAGGGATGATGATTTTGATTGTCATGCTCTCTGCATTTATTTTTTGGTACCGCGTTAGGGTAGGTCACTTTTTAAAGCTAGATAACGTTTATCAAGATACTTGAGTATTAACTAAGAGTCGTTCCTTCTTAATGAATTCAGGAGTAAAGTTTGGTGGAAGGGCAGGCTGTCACCCATACAGGAGTTGAAATGGTGCTCTCCATGTGGACAAGTGGAATGTGATATTACTTTTGAAAATATGGAATAAATCAGGAAAAGTTTCCAACTGGTCAATTTTTACTGACTGTTGAATTTTTGGTATATTGAGAGTGACTGGTTCTTCTTATAAGGTAAGATGGAGTTTTGAATGTCTATTGTATGAAGACAACAGATCAGACGGTGACTATAATCAAGATATAACTCCTTGGTAATTCTACTAGAAGTTGTATTATCCTGTCTTTACTTAAATAATGGCACGCTTCCCTGATCTTCCTGATCCTAAGTAAATCCTCAACATAACACAACGTAAAGTATTAGTATGAAATCTTATAAATTAAATTATAAAACTGTAGGAATATTTGTTTTTTAATAATAATAACTTGGGATAATTTATAAGGTTCAATGTTCACCACATCTTACCCATGACACCTCAATTTCAATGGCACTTGGCCAGAGAAAGTAATGAGTTTGTTTGGGGGTCTACAATCCATTCAACTCAAAACTTTCTTATATTTCTCAGAGTCAGTCTCAAACTCAGTAATATATTCAAGACAACATTTCTAACGCGTCTGTAAATAGCTGTACTGATCTTCATCTCAGGCAATCGGCAGCACATACCAAGGCAATTTGTACCACTAATTAATAATTAATTCAATCAAAAACTTGATCAACATTAAAAACTAATTTTGAAATAGACTAATAAAAGCCCACGTGCCCAGGTTATTTAGTCAGCTATTATTATACACAGTGAATTCAAAAAGTTCTGGGACTAACGTTTTAAAGACACAACTTTACAAATAAATAAACTTTCTTTTATCATAATATAACTTACAATCTTTCCCTCTTTATACATATTTATATTGCTAAAACAATTGTTAAAAGGTATGCACATAGTTCCTATTTTGTATAACCATATTTAAACCAGCTGTCACATTCTTCTGAATTGTCTCTACTTTATCAAAAGGATGAACCTTCAGTGCCACCTTCAGATTATAATTATTCACCCTATTCACCAGATTTGGCTCTGTCTGACTTCTTTCTGTTCTCTAATCTGAAAATGGCACTGAAGGTTCATCCTTTTGATAAAGTAGAGACAATTCAGAAGAATGAGACAGCTGGTTTAAATATGGTTATACAAAATAGGAACTATGTGAATACCTTCTAACAACTGTTTTAGCAATATAAATATGTTTAGAGAGGGAAAGGTTGTATGTTATATTATGATAAAAGAAAGTTTATTTATTTGTAAAGTTGTGTCTTTAAAACGTTAGTCCCAGAACTTTTTGAATGCACTTTTTAGGTATGACTAAACCAACAAAGCCCCTGTGCCCATGTCATAATATTCAAATATTATTAAGTAGAATCTCTAGGCCACAAATCTTAAGCTTTACATAAGCTTAAAATATTCCTGATCACTGAAAATCAATATGATTCATAATAAATTAAGCTTGTTAACATTATTATGTCCCTATCTAATATCCAACAATTAGATTCAGTCAACAACTCAACATTTCCCCCAACTTGACTGGATATAAATGGCAGTACTCTTTTCTCTGATTAAAAATGTCCAACTTTTCTAGCTCATCCAAGTATGAACAATATCTCAATAATCTTTCTGCCACTGACCAATGAATCTTCTTACAACTAAGCAAGTCTATGCGGTGTGCAATGGTTAACTCAGGCGTGTTGCCCACAATTTCACAAGCTGGATCGACCAGCTACGCTTCTACAATCCTTGAAGATTCATTTTCACATCCCACAGTAATTTCACCAATCATCAATGAACCCAAACAAACCCCTTTGACTCCAATTACTATTCATCAAACTTCTCAATGGGTCGAGTGAGATTCTCCTAAAACTCTTTCATTAACCCTTCAGGCTTCAGAAGTCAAACACCCTCAAGAAACTCTTATCTGACACCAATTCACTTCAGATGGGGATCTTCTTCCTGACTTTTTGTTTGCCCTTTTTTCTATTTTTTCTTCTAAAAACCTCATTTCCTCTCTACACGAAGGCAGTGTGGCTTCATTAGGTTTTGAGCTTGATTAGATGTCAGAGCTTGTAAATGCCTATTTATCATCTGTACTCGCTAGTGGTCCTGAGATTGCCCCATATAATATATTTGAGGCCAATCAGGCCATTATTTTTGCTAACTCGGTTTCTAGGATTTGGTGCAAACCCACTTCAGTGCATACAGATTTACACGTTCCGTTGGGCCTCAAGGCTCAGGTTTCTAAAGATTGACATATCCTGGGTTTATACCAAGAACTTTGTAAAAGCCTGGCGAAAGGGCTTCCAGAAAAGTATGTTCCACAGATGGCTCTTCTGGGCGCGTGTGCTCACTTCCCTCCTTCCTCATACCCCTCTGATACTGTGCCTGATATGCACAGGGTATTAGACGAGGTGCATTCACAGATTTTCCGCGCAAAAGTTTTCCTCCCCCAACTTACCCTTGCCTCAAAAGTCTCCTTGTCAACTGTATTTTCCTTTCAGCAGCATTTACTCCCAAATCAAACCTTTCCCATCTGTTCCAAAGTATATTTCAATGGTCTTTCCCTCTGGTTTGATGGCCTTTCTTAAGCTGACAAGGCCAGCATGCCTGGTGCTGAGCCTTTTTGGGTTTAGCACATCTTTGGCAGGGTTTGGATAGTCGAGATTTGTTGAAATTCGCATTTCTCTGATTTGATCTAACTCTCCTCCCCCTCCTGAAGTAGAGTTACCTAGTTTTGATGATGACAAAACACTTATTTCTTTTTAAATTTTTACGTTATGGACAAAGGAATTTAGCGTGTACTCAATTCACAAACCTGCCGCCTTGATCATTTATAGTGTATACATCTTCAGATGATTTTTCCAATACAATAGTTGGACCTTTCCAAAGCGAGGCAAGCTTGTGCGCGCGGCCTGCGCAATGAGTATCACAATATAAAACTAAGTCCCCTTCTTTAAATTTAGTCACCATAGCCCGTTTGGTGTCATCGTAGCTCTTCTGAATAGTTTTTTGACTAATTGCGTTTTGATAAGCTTCCAATTGTAACTTGATTAATGTCTTCGCCAGCTGCTCAACATAATTATTCTGACTAACTGCTTCAGTTGAACTGAGGACTGAATATATTAATGGAGGCAAAGATGGCTGTCTACCATATAGAAATCAAAACAGAGAGTGGCTGGTACTGCTGTGATGTCCAATATTGTACGCAAACATGGTAGCACTAATAGAGGTAGCCCATTGTGAAGGCGCTAAGGCTGCGTTTTTGCGTAAAATGCTAACTAGAGTGCCATTCACTCGCTCTACCATACCATTAGTTTCAGGATGGTATGGTGTTGATAGCACTCCTTTGATAGACATCAATTCATTTAGCCGTTGTATCATTTGAGCAGTAAAATTCGTGCCGTTATTTTTCAAGATCTTCTGTGGGCATCCATGCTTGTAAACTACATTATCCATAAACGAACTTGGCAGTAGTTAAGGCCCTGACGTCTCAGATTGCTTTTGCTTCCACCCATTTTTTAAGATGGTTGATAGCAACAATTATGTATTTGTTGCCTAGGCTGCTCACAGGAAAAGGGCCAACTACATCTATTGATACAGTATGCCAAGCCCAGTCGGGTTTGATTAAACGATACTTCACATCTGACTTCATAGGTTTTGTAATTTAAAAAAGAATGACATTTGTCAAGTACATCTTGGATATTGAATCACATTGAATCCCAGTAGTAATTCGACTAAATTGATTCTAGCATCTTAGTTAATCCTCCATGCCCCACGGCCTTGTGCACTTGTGTAATAATTTCCATTCAGTCAGAAGGTTTTGGGAAAATTTGACGCTGCCCATCGGGCCTGAGCTTGTATAAAACTCCATTCCAATATTCAGTGTCAGTTAATGTTTTTCGATTGCCTTTTTCACTTCAGTTGGCTCATCCTCATATGTCCAATTAAACATCTTTTCATGGAGTTCATCATCTATACTGCTCAGGACAGCTACAATGGGAAGTCTTGATAATCCGTTTGCATTTTGATGGGCTGCCCCAGCTCTATGGATAAATCATAATCATAAGCTTGTAATTTTAAAGCCCACCGGGCTAAGCGTCCTTCAGGTTCCTTGAGGTTGTGGAGCCATCTTAACGAGCTGTGATTTGTTATTACTTGAAACTTGGTACCATGAATGTAAACTCAAAATTGTTTACATGCATAGATTATGGCTAAACACTCTCGTTAAATCACTGTATAATTGTGCTTATACTTATTCAGCGTTCTGCTGCAATAAGCGACCAGATGCTCCTCCTCATCCTCCCCAATATGAGATAGCACACCCCCAATCGCAGTCAACAAGGTGTCAGTTTGTATGATAAAAGACCTCGTGAAATCTTGATATTAAAGGATAGGCGCTGAACTCATTCTGGTTTTCAAAGCTTCAAAGGCTTGTTGGCATTCTTCTGCCCAGCAAAATTGAACTCCTCCTTGCAGCAAATGAAATAGGTGCTCAGCAATCCTCATGAACCCTTCTACAAATCTTTGCTAATACCCTACCATGCTTAAGAACACTTGAACATCCCTCATACTCATTGGAGCTTGCATCTTGTTAATCACCTCCACCTTTTGAGGTTGAGGCCGCAAGCCCTTGGAATCAATGACAAACCCAAGGTATTCCAATTGTTCTTTAAAGAACTGACATTTTCTAGGTTTTATCTTTAGATTAGCCTTCAATAGTCGTTCAAACACTTGTTCAAGGTGCTCCAAATGTTTGGAAAACGTTTGTGAGAAGACATTGATATCATCCAAGTAAACCAGTACACAGGATAATTTAAGATCTCCTAAGATTGTATCCATCACTCTTTGAAAAGTTGCTGGCGCATTGCACAGCCCCTGTGGCATGCGCGTTGGTTGAAATAGTCCTTAGTAGCAATCATTGCACACTTCTCCTGTTCCTCCTTAGGCAATTCAA
This sequence comes from Massospora cicadina, assembly GCA_022478985.1. Lineage (NCBI taxonomy): Eukaryota > Fungi > Entomophthoromycota > Entomophthoromycetes > Entomophthorales > Entomophthoraceae > Massospora > Massospora cicadina. The sequence goes on along the minus strand of JAKSZP010001652.1, from coordinate 86,943 downwards.
TTTGCCAATATCCAAAGATATGGTCCATGGCAGTAGAGTATTTTGCTCCTCCCAAATGATCCAAAGCATCATCAATTCTAGGCAACGGATAGGAATTTTTTTTTCGTGATGGCATTTAGGCGTCGGTAATCAATCACGACTCAATTGCTTCCATCTTTTTCTTTATGATTAGAGCTGGACTGGCCCACATGCTTTTTGATGTAACTATCATTCCGCTTTTTAGCAATTTTTCTAACTCTTCACTGACTATTTCATCGCTAGCCCTAGGGCACCGAATTGGCCTCATTCTAATAGGTGCATGGTCCCCAGTGTCAACAAAATGCTGGACTCCTTTTGCACAACCTAGATCTTGATCATCTTTGGCGAAAATTTTGAAATATCGTTCATACAACTCTAGTGATTCATCCTTCTGTTGTTTTGATAATCTGATAAATAATTCTTGAGGGATCACAGTATGTGCTCCAAGGGTTTCATTTGGCAAGCCTAGCTTGGATAAATTGTTAAATTTGATAGCTGATTTTAATTTATCCTTTGGTAACATAAGCATGAATGTAACCACTTGATGTTTCTTGATCTTAATAGTTTATTTTGTTAGACTGGCTAATAGGACATCAATTTCACCATGCCCTGGTATAAGTATTCCAGGTGCTACGCAAGGTTCCATATGAGAGCGATGCCACGGGGACATAACCTCACCATATAGTCCCTCTGGAATATCCAGCGTGGTCCCAGTCTTCATAACTAGTTGATGGCCTGAGCTATACTCGCATCCTTATTCAGATATAGGGGTATTCCTTGATTTTTGTTTATAGCATTTGGCATAGAATGGCTTCAATTCCTCACTGAATATATCCTATTGGTATTACTCCATCGGCATAAGATATATTAATAAAGTTTTGATGATGGCTTGTTGGCTTTGTAATATCATGAGAGTAATAAATCAGAAAGTGATTGACCTAATATTGTTAAGACATTTTTTTTAAAATTACATGAAATTCCATAGGTCCTTAATAAACTCGTTCCAATTAAGACGTCATAATTGGTGTTTGGAAGCACTATTGTGGGATGGTAGGGTAAATAAAGGACAGTGGGATACAGCATAGAGATCCAACTATTGAAACAATATGATCAAGGCTACTGGCTCCCAGCCATGAGCGCCACTTGTTGAATTTTTAGTATATTGAGAGTGACTGGTTCTTCTTATAAAGTAAGACGGAGTTTTGAACATCTAATGTATGAAGACAACAAACCAGATGGTGACTATAATTAAAAACTAACTCCTTGGTAATTCTACTGGAAGTTGTATTATCCTGTCATTACTTAGACAATGGCATGCTGCCCTGATCTTCCTAAGTAAATCTTCAACATAACACAACGTAAAGTATTAATACAAAAGCTTATAAATTAGATTATAGAATTTTAGGAATATTGTTTTTTTATTAGTAATAACTTGGGATAATTTATAAGGTTCAATGTTCACCACATCTTACCCATGACACCTCAATTTCAATGGCACTTGGCCAGAGAAAGTAACGAGTTCATTTGAGGGTCTATAATCCATTCAATTCAAAGCATCCCAATTGTCTCAGAGTCAGTCCTAAACTTGAATATATATTCAAGACAACATATCTAACGCATCTGTAAATAGCTGAACCAATACTTATCTCAAGCAATCAGCAGTACATACCAAGGCAATTTGTATACTAAATTAAAAATTAATTCTAATAAAAACTCAATTGACATTAAAACTAATTTCAACATAGACCAACAAAGCCCTCAAACCCGGGTTATTTAGTCAGCTATTATTATAGGTCCAACTAAACCAACAAAGCCCCGTTCCCGTGTCATCATAGTCAAATATTACTAAGTAGAATCGCTAGGCCACAAATCTTAAGCTATACATAAGCTTAAAATATTCCTAATCACTGATATCTGATATGATTCATAATAAATTAAGCTTGTTAACATTATTATGTCCCTATCTAATATCCAACAATTAGATTCAGTCAACAACTCAACACTGACGCTAGGTTTGTATGATGCCAATAATGTGCTTTTACCCCGCTCCACTGTACCATTGGTCTCAGGGTGGTATAAGTCAACAGGACCCCGTGGACCTCCATCAGATCATTATGTTTGGCAATCATCTGTGAAGTGAAGTTTATACTATTATCTGTTAGAAGGAATTGGGGTATCTGTGTTTATAATAATGTTCTCAAAAGAAAACTTTGGCAGTTTGAAATCCCTCAAGTCTCTAATTTGAAATGGCTTCAATCCATTTTGTAAGGTAATCAATGGCCACCGCAATATATTTAAATCTACCGCTTGTGGTTAGTGAGCCCAAGATGTCAACAAACTTGGTGTGAAAATCAAAGTTTGGCTTTACCCGTTAATATTTAGTGCTCTTATGGTATGGCACTTCTTCTTGGCACTCATGGCAGCAGCCAAGGGCTTTGTGAATATCAAAGTGCATCAATTACCAATGGTAGTGTTGTTTTAGCGGTTTGTAGTCTTTTTAAATCCGCTGTGGCCCATGGCTTTGTGCGCTCCTTTGATTATATCTGTATGCTCAGTTAGTTATGCTATAATTTATTTTAGCCTTCTATTAGTTTAATGATTTTTCCATACCTGATAGCGGAGTTCATCAGTCAGTCCAGAGCACGTTATAATTCTTTTAGTTAACTAACAAATTCCATGTATAAATAATATTATAAAGGCTATTTACCATATAGGCAGTCAATGCCATGGTAAAGCCTAGAAATTCCATTTGCGTTTTAGTGCTTCACTCTAGGACAGTGTTGAACTTTGAGGTCGTATGTCTGCAACTTCAGTATATTGAGCTAGGAGTCCCTCTGGTTCCTTAAGGTTACCAGCCACTATGGAAAGAGTGGTCAGTTACCACCTTAAAGTGCACTTGGTTGATGTAAAACCTAAATTGCTTTCACGTGTAGAGCACCACTAAACATACCTTTTTGTAATGGTATAATCTCGCTCAAAGACATCTAGCATCTGGCTGCAGTAAGCTACTGGGTTTTCTACCCTTTGTCATCAAGTTGGGATAATACTTCTTCTACATTGATGAGATAGGCGTCCATTTTCTTATTGATGGTTTATTAGTATCTTAAGTACATGAGAACCAGTGCCATAGCAAGACAGGTGCAGATTCAATCAAAAGCCAGCTGAAAATTCAGCATCTATTCAAAAGGGAATCCGTTTTTATAATAAGTGGAATAGTGGCTCTCCTCTTTTACTAAAATCCTTTATGAACCTCTGATAGTTGCAACCATCCCAAGTGTTGATTTTTTGGCAATTCAGGTAAATCTGCTGAGCTGTTTTGCACAAGGTATTAGCTCTGAGCAACAGAACTGTTGATCTGCTGACCGCTGATCCCCAATTAAGAACCAATATTATATTTTATGGAGCATTTTCCCATATTGACACTTTTATTGTTATAATAAAATGCAGAACTTATCTGTGGACTACTAAAAACCTCAGCTTATCCTTCTTCCATCAACTCTTATCTCGATATTCTAAGTTGAATCCACCCTCTTCTTAGTAATCTCCTATTTGTTCCAACTTAGGTTTTTGTCTATCTCAAGGCTTCAGCAAAATTTTTTGATTCACCTAACTTATCATGGCCATGATCAATTCACTTCACATCAATATCTTTTCCACTCAATCTCAAGGTTTGCCTTGACTCTAATTTACAATCCGCCAGAATGTATAACTTATTGTCTAGTCATATCATTTTCTCGACACCAAGGAAAACCTGTATGCCTTATTTGCTGGCTGATATCTTCATCTTCTCAATTGTCTCTATTTTGGCTGGTTGGAGCCTCAGGACATTCCTCATCTATGACAAAACCCAAGTGCCCAGGTTGTTATTGGAAGAGGTTACATTTTTTGGACTTAACTTTCAATTAAGTGACAGTAAGCTGGTGGTAAACTTCCTCCTGGTGCTGCAAGTGTCCGTTGAATTTCCTCATGAAGACTTTTATGTCATCCAAGTAAACTAATATGAAAGAAATCTTTAGGTCCCCTGGTATGCTTTCTATAACCCTTTAGAACATGGTAGGGGAATTACATAACCACTGCGGCATTTGCGTTGGTTGGAACAGCCCTTGGGTCGTTATAATGGCGATTTTTCTTGTTCTTCCAGAGGCATCTTTATCTGCCAATAACTTGAAATTGGATCCATGGCAGAGAAGTACTTCTCTCTGCCAAGTATGTTTAGTTCATCTCAGATTCTCATAAGGGGGCATGAGTCCTTCTTTGCTATGTGTTGAGTCACCAGTAGTCATTTACCACTGAGTAGATCCATCCTTTTTCTTTTCAGTTAAGAATGGCGAAAATTATGGATTTTATATGGTACCATTATAACTTTCTGGACCAGCTGATTGATTTCCTTGTGTACAACCTCAACTGCTGCCATTATATTGGTGGATAGGATAGAAGCATATTAGCAGATAGCTCACAGTGTCAATATAATGTAACATGTCCTCAGCACACCCCAATTTAAATTATTTTGCAAAAATTAGTTTTTATTATTAGATAGGGCAATCGCATGATCCTTCTACTCTATCATCTGACCAACCAAATATTCGCCAAGTATGACTGAACACAAGGCCTCAAATTTTCTTCATTAAATCTAACATCTTCTAGTGTTTCAAACTTAGATATGATTTTCACTTCCTATATTAGTAAAATGTGGAGGTGCGCAATGGTTTGTTGCCTTTTCACCTGGATTGGATATAGATAGAGGTCAACTAGTAACATTCCGATCTCTCCATGATCTGGGAGTATAAGCCCTGGTGCTCTGGGCTAGTTCTTGGCATGAGCGGTAGAAAGGCGCAAACACTTTGCCATATAAACCTGGTGTATCTTCAGGTCAAAATACGTTTTAACTATGACTTTCTAGCCAGCCCTCATCAGAATGCTCTTCAATTCAAAATATTGGTTGGTGATTACTAAGTGTGGAAAGCCCTTTTCAGTAGCTGATGGGTATAATCTTATCTTTAGAGATGAGGTTTACAAACTGCAGATCTTGATTCTACTTCCGCTGGTCTCCTCTCCAGTAATACAATAAAAGGTTCTGTCCAATAATTGTTAGATTATTCTCCTTGAAATCAGTTATGACACCGTAGATCCTCATGAAGGAGGATTCAATGAGGATATTGTAATTTTTGAGAGGAGGATCTCAGGAGCTGCCACAACAAATGATCTGAACTTTGGCGGCAGTGAACTTTAGGCCTCTAATGAAGTAGTTGAGTTGGACCCCACTATCCCAAGTTTCTTGCGATGATAATATTCATTAATGATCCCATTTTTTTGACTAGTTTATTTGCTATAATATTGATAGTGTCCCCACTATCTACTATAGCCCTGACCCAGAATTTGCCACACTATAATCAACGTATGTACACTAATAATATTTAAGCTCAGTAGTTTTTATAAATTTATGTCAAGCTTATTGGCCTGACCCAGGTAGGACTATATATTTACCGCAGAGTAAGGGGCTAGTCTTATTTACCTCTTCAAGAGAAATAGCCATGTTGACTTTATAGTTTTAGCATATCGCTGGAAGCAACCAACAAGTTGTACAGCTCCAGCTGCTGTGCATAGGGATTTAATACTAATTTGGCTGCCTGGACTATAGTGTCCCCTCGGTAGGAGCGGCTGGTGATTGTTAGTATGTCATTGGAGCTGACAGATGGTGGGGAGAGGGCGTTGAGGCGTCAAGCTTAGGATTAGGGATATGTTAGATTCAGCAGAATTAGAATACCCCGTTTTAATCCATTCACTCTTTTCCCTGATCTTTGATATTCACTGCACCTGCATGATGCACCTTGGGTATGGGGCCCTATGGATTGGTTAGCATAGTGTTCCTTTACCCCACATTGAGGGCAAATGATATGGAAGATGTCAGTTCCTCCAGGTCTATTGGTATTCAGGAGGGTTTCTTTGGCGTCATGTTGGAGGGGCTTGCTCCATTTCTCCCAATTATCGTGATACCCTTATTAGGCATGTCAAAGATTGCAACGCAGCAGCAAAGACAATTTAACATCTGTGATTAAATTTATTCGTTGTTTAACATGGTAAGAATACTTAGTTTTGCTCTTCATATGGCTCACAGGCGTTCCACAAGGCAATATCCACGTTGTAATTGTTCAAGACCTTAGCATCATATAGCACCTGAGCCTCAAGGTAGAAGTAATAAGTGAACTAGAGGTATTTATTCACATTGAAGGAGATGTTGAGAAAGGCGGTCTTCCTTGTCATCATCTTCTCTACTATGTAAAATTCCTTTATGATGATGTAAAATGCGTCAGCCAGAAAGAGAGCCTAGTTTCGCTGATTCTGGGCATTAACAACTCTAGACTTTCTGGATTTAATGATTTCATTAGCATCACCAGTTTAGCTTAGTCACTCGCGCTACCCATGCTAATTTTGAATCTTTACAAGAAGTTATGTATAATTCCACACTTGTTAAACTTTGGTAAGTTGATGGGGTTGACCTGAAATTCTAACATCTTAAGATTCTCATCTAAGGCTTAACAGTGTGGTTGGTAAGTCAGCATTATATGTTCTTGAGTTAAAGTCTAAGCAGTTTGAGGAGGATGGGCTGGTGTGAGTGTAGGGCGAGCTGGTGTTTTGTTGTGGTTGTCAAGAACAATGGGAGTAACATAAGGGGGAGTTTCTGGAATAGCGTTTTGAGTTGATCTGTTGGGCGTGGGTATGGAAATAAGGACTTTTGGAATGTTTTCTTCGAGGATGATTCATTGCTGATAGATTCTGAGTCCTTTGGGCTAGACTCATGCACGTCACTAAAGATCTCTTTCAATTTCCAGATGGGAGGGCCCCGCCAGCATTTTCAGAGTTTGCCTCTGTTCTCATCCCAGAACTGGTTTAATTTGTTAGGAAGGCTCTGTTGTTCATTCTGAAAGGATTTCTTGGCCTCTAATATCTTTAGTTCTGTTTTGGCGAGTCAGGATTTCAGAGCCTCGTTTTCTTCAGTGAGGCATGTGATTCTCATGCCCTGGGCTTTGACCGTGTCATTCATTAATATGATCTCTCCATATAGTAATTTGGAAAACTGTATGGCGTTGATCAAATGATTCAATATAGCTGATTCTGTTCTAATCAAGATAACGTTATTCTTAAATTCTTAACTCTGATTAAAGTGATTGACCACTAGCCCACAAAGGATATAAACTGCCAGTCCAGCTCTTCCCCCAACTGCTAGATGGCTTGGCCAGTCTTGGAGTGAGCCTCTCAATTTGTGGCCTCTGCCACAGCATGCTGCTTACCTCTGCCTTCAGGTAATCCTTAACTAGGCCAGAGTGATGGTCATGTCAGCTACCATTAAGAAGATGCCCCATGCTGGTCTAGCACCTCGCTGAATATGTGACAAGATTGGCATTTATTTGGTCAGAAAGCTCATCCGCTTTGCAATGAGATTCGCCTGTATGACGTTTGGTGTGTAAGATGATCACGTGAACTTCTCAATGGGTGCCTTCCCGTAGATCTGCCAGTAGTTGATTGTCATGGCGTTGAGCTTCTGTGAAATTGACCAGTCTGCTGATCTCGATGTGTTGCTGGGTGAGGATGCACATGTTTTGGCGGATCAAAGTATATATTGGCATCATATTAATGATTTGTACTTTTTAGTGAGCATCTTGTCATGGCGGACACTGACATCTCCCAGAATAAATGACAGTTTGCATAAAAGTAGTATTGGTTTTGGTAGCTTCAGAACATCCCCAAGTGTGCTTCAATGAAAGCTTCAGCATGGGGATAATATCCAAGGAGGAGCCATAAATGACCTCCTCAATGTTTTCAGTGGTTACGCTGGCCATTCTATCTGCTGACTGAGAGGCCTGCGGTCCTATGGGAACGAGCTACATAGTGGGGCTTCAATTTCCTCACTCAAACTGCTGAGGTGAAGTTGTCATGGGAGGTTTCCTTGTGTCCATGGGTTGGAGGATACTTGTCCCTGAAGCCTATGACAAAGCAGTTAAGCTCTTTTTCTCATGGTGTTTAATTCCTCGATTTCTTCTTTGTGTCATCAAAAGAGTCCCTTTTAGTGAGCACCTGCTTGTTACAATCAGGACTGCAACTGGAAAAATAGGCATAAATATTTTTGCACTCAAATAGGTACAACTGTGTATGGACAGCGTACCTTCAGATAAATGTAAAGCTTAACAAAATATAAGCCTTTATTAAAGGTATATTCCACAAGTTGCAATAGTCTTAGTAATTACTGCCAGCTTAGAGATCCCTTGTCAAAGGTGTACTTCAGAATGTGCATCACAGTGTATACGCCTTTTCATTCTGAGTCAACCCTTTTATAGCTCGACCTCTATTAATTCAGCTTAATCCCTAACCCCCAACCTTTAAGAGTTTTCCCCTTATGGTCCACTGATATCGAGTAAATTAAGCTTTCAGAAAACATAAGGCTGTTTTTTCTAAGGTTAGCACATCTTGGTGTAGTATTGCAATTTTTATATTGACCACATAACCTTTTTCAGTGTAGATTTAACACTAATTTAATTTTGGTACAAAAGAATTTGCTTTTAAATTTAGTTTTTTTTGGATTGCTAATTAATAGTTTATTATTTAGCGAGTTTTGCTGACTAAATATTACTCGCATTAAACAAAAGGATGTAAAACTGATGATTGGTTTTGAGTATTGTTTCATCAGGGATCATCCTTGACAATGTTAACAAGTATTTTGATGAGCTTCATAACTGATAGTCGGATTACTATGGTGAATCATTCAGGCAGAGGCGCAGAACAATTAACATCATTAAGCAAAGCTACCAAAGCGTTATTAACTTGTTCTGGTGGTATATGTAGGTGAAATACAGCAACGTGGCCCCCATAAAAACGGTGTCTGGTTCCTAACTCTAATAGATTGCTGCCAAACCATGGGGGTTACTTTACAGGGGGTTAATAAGGCTATGGAACCCACTATGTCAAAAGTTAATCCTAAGGGTTAAAGTATTTGGAGGATAATTTATTAATCCTCAGTGAGCCAGCTGAAAAGTTGTGCAATCTTTACCCTATAAAAACCCTACTATTTAAAAGTAAAGAGCATATACCAAAAGTTAAATATTATTAGTTTATTTCAAAATTGGAAGTTTTAGGGAACCAATTTTTTCTAGTTGATTTCTCAAGTCATATATACCAGAGTGGGGTTTTAAGCCATTTGTTAAGAAAACTCAACTTACTAGCTGTCGCCATACAACTGATGTCCTCTCAAATTTATAACAAGCTCAAACCTTTGTATTAAACTTACCCTGAAGTTTACACTTGTTGCTCACTATAAGGGGTAAATGAGTCTAGATGAAGAATAACACCAAGTCCTCCATAAAGGGTGAAATTTAGCAGATATGGAAGGATCTGAAGAGCGTGAACCAGACCACATAATATTAGCAGCTCAGGCTATTTTAACAAAAAGTAAAGAACAAATAATCAAGGTGGAATAAGAAACTAAACTTGTTGTGGAAGTCAATAATGGATTATTTGGAATAATCTTCAAATTAGAGAAAGAATATAATAAAGTGGTTAAGGATCTACTCACATTTAAAGTTATATTTTAAGCTGAGGCTGGTAAAACTCGTTTATTATGAGTGAAGCATGACCCATCTCCTTGAAACAAGTAAAAGAGGTGGAAAAACATAAATGTACTTGTGTTCAAGCGGAAACTGAAATTTAGAATCAGGACTTATATGAAGATTAAAGTAATGAGGAGAGCATTGAACCCACCCAAAATATGCCAAGTGATTTTGTTGTCAGCTTGGCTGACTCCTGATAGCATACCATCTCATGCTAAAAAGGCTGGCCACGCTGCTCGTCCTGCAACTGAACCTGTAGGAACTGAAGAACTTTGAATCAACCCCTGAAATTGCCAACGTTCCATTAGGATAATGCCCAGCTTTCTTCAGAATCTTTGAAATTACCATGTTTGGATGTAGAAATCACCAAAAATCTGTTACAGTTTTAATTTTTTAGATAATGTTTGCTAGAATTTGGTAATACCCCATTTTGTAGAGAAAATTGATTTTATAATGAGTTAAAAATGCAGTTATGAAGGAATTTGGTATCCCTGAACAAATGGCTAACCAAAAGCAAAAGGTCATAGAAATATAACTATGAAAGATGAAACTGTGGGAATATTTGCTGATCATTTCTATCAAGAGGCGCAAATATGATGGGATCTAATAGCAAGAACAATTTAGACACTCACATAGCAATGAAGGTAGCCTTTGATTTTAAATTTTAAATTTTAAATTTATTGCGGGGAAGGCTGACCATGGGACGGACACTTCTGAATATGACTCAGACGAGACAAAACTTAGTACTAGGTGAGGCACCCCAGAGAAGCAATGCTATCTCTTGTTGCCAGCGGGAACGCCACTTATGGGAAGGGGAGGGAACGTGTGTAGGGGCGTAGCCACTATTGAGCACGTGTGGATGAAGGGGTCTGATTTGATGAACCAGACTGGGAACCAGGAGGAGACCAGCTGCCGGCGACGTGGTGGGAGATATCCAAACATCCACGCTTGAAAGTGATCCACGAAATGAGACTGAAATCTGTGGACAGCTTCAGGGAGGGTGGGGATGGATCCGGCGGTGGCATCCAAGACAATCGTGTGGATAGTCCACATGGCGATTGCAACCACCAGAGAACGAAGTGAGGGTGGGAGGGGGAGGCCATTGATGAAGCAAACATATCTCTTGACAGACTGAAGGGATGTGTTTGATCCTGGCCTAGCAGACGTTGGACTTCGCGCCATATTACTTTGATGGTGGGGCACTTCTCCAGGCGGTGAAACAGCGTTCCATACTGGCCACACACGACACAGGATGAGTGTAAAGCATTAGAGCGCTCAGCTGTACGATACACCCACCTCAGGCAGCGCCACACATGGGAGCGGACTTGAGGCTGCAACAGAGGATGGTGTGCGTATTTCCAGATAGTCTTTTGGGTCTCAGTGGAATAATGGATGTCCATCATGTCCAGGTAGTCCACCCTGGATAGGACTTGGGGTCGAATGGGGATCACGCCATCATGGATGGGTAGCCCCTGTACCTCTTGTGTGAACTGAGGAGAGGGGCGGCCTCTTCAGGTTGTATGTCCACTAATACGAATTCTCCACTCTGCGCTTCGCATGGAGAGTAGGATTCGTTTGTAGTGGGTTTTGGTCCCGTGAGGACCTGTGGATGATGTGTGTGATGCGAGGTATTTCATCAGGGAGTGGGGGCTTGATGGATTGTTGAGGCCCAAGGCTCAGGAGAAGTTGGAGTGGGCCGCGCGGGACCAGTGTTGGGATGGGAGTGTAGGAGCAGTGACGGCCGCAATCCAGGTGCCTAGGATCTTGGCGGCATGGGCTTTGAAGTCAAGTAGGCCCATGCCACCATGATGATGAGGGCCAAACATGACCTCTAGCTGTACTGGTGGAGGGCGGCCTGACCAAAGCCAACCTTGTAGCAAAGCATACAGGGATTTGAAGAAGCTTGGGGAGAAGGGGATGGCGTGGGCTCCAAACCAGACTTTGGATAGGAGCATAGAGTTGGCAAGAACAACCCTGCCAGTGAGGGTAGTAGGGTGGGCTCTGAGAGAGGCGATTCGCTTCGTCACGTTGTCCAGTATATGGCCCTCCATTACTGCTGACGCGTATCCTCCTGCCTCCAACCACACGCCCAGATGGCGTACCGGTCCTATGGTAGGACACGGCACAAAGGGGAGCACCAGTGGAGCGGTGTGTTTTGAGTTAGTAGGGCGTGGACTTGGGCGAGCAGCTGGGCTGGGTTGGGAACTAATTCCTGGGGCCCAGCAGTTTTGAAACCGACCAAGGAGGATGATTTCGGTTTTGGAGGCGTTCAGTGCCGTGTTGCTTACCCGGGAATATTCCTGGATGAGGGCTTCAAGCGCGCGTGCATCTTTGTTATTAGACACCCCCACCACGCAATCATCTGCAAATGCCATCATCTTGACTGGGGTTTGGCCTGGCACATGGACCCCAGTGAGTTGGGCATTCACATTTCGCAGTAGTGGGTCAAGGCTGAAGTTGTATAAGAGTGGGCTCAGGGGGTCCCCTTGTCGCAGGCCCCTTTGAGGATGGACTACTTCCGTTAAGAAACCTGGGCCGCGCACAGCCATTGTTGCAGATTCCATAAGCAGCATCACCCAGTTAATGAAGCGGGGAGGAAGGCGGAATTGTTGGAGGCAGGCCCTAAGGTATTCCCAGTTTACTATATCATAGGCCTTTTGTTGGTCCAAGAATACAAGTGCCCCAGAGGCTGTGGACTGACACACATTAGCCACAGAGTGCACGTTATCCCAAATTGACCTTCTGGGGATGAAACTGAATTGTTCTGGAGAGATGGTGGCAGATGCTACAGTCCCTAAACGGTTAGCCATGATTTTTGTTAAAATTTTGGTGTCTGTGTTTGTTAGAGAAATGGGGCGCCAGTTGGCTAAGTCTAGCCTATCACCTTTCTTGAAGAGTGTGACTGTAAAAGCCTCATGTCCTCCTGGTAGGAGGCGCGTTTCCAACAGGCTTTGGTTGAGTGAGGCTAGCAGCAATGGGGATATATATTTAAAATATCTTTTGTAGAACTCATATGGAATGCCATCTGGGCCTAGGCATTTTTGGTTTGGCGCACCGCAAATGGTAGTCCATAATTCGTTCGGAGTAATTAAATTCATTATTTCCAGTTATTGGAAAATGGTGTGGATATTAGCTCTGTTGAGAAATTCCGCCATTCCGGCCAGCTGAATTGGTTTGGCTCAGTATAACTCGGAGTAATATTTTTGCATTTCAATTGCCACTTTGGCCGGTGTGTCCACAATAGAATTATCCGATCTTCGCACCTGTGTGCAGGCCACACTCTGGCGTGGTGCAAAATTTTTTTTGAAGAAGTATGCGGTGCACTTGTCACCTTTAGTGATGCGTGTGGCCCTGTATTGGACACAAACCCAATGTTTGTGTTGCCTTTCAAGTGCGTTGAGGTGGGCTGCTGCCTCCGCCCACTTCTGGCCCCATGCATGCTATATCCTGAGGCTGGAATAATGGACTCCAAGTGGGCCAATTCCACCATTGCATGCGATATAACCACCGATGTGGCTCGTGAGCGTCTGGATGAGAGATGGCGATAGTGGCGGATGGTGTCTTCTTTGAAAGTTGCCCATGTGGAAATGGGGTCCACACAAAACGGTGCAACAAACGATTTTGCCAAAGTTGCCTCTTTCACCCACGTAGAAAATCCTGGCGACGCAAGCTCTGGGGGGCGGATTTTGCACCAATGTGGGCCCATTGCAACTGTGACGGGTAAGTGGTATGTTATCAAGACCAGTCGGTGGTCAGAGAATTCCATTTTCGTTGTTTTGAAGTGGGAGATGTGGGGTTGGAATTTCGCCAGCGCTAGAATAAGGTCAATGCAGGTCATGGACCTTAATTGGCCGTTGTGGACATGGGGACACGTCATGTTTTCGAGCAGTAAGGCATGTCATGGCAGTGCATCCATTAACCCAAGGGTGGCTTTTAGAACGCGTAGTTCTACGTGACCCTGTGGGGTGTGGGGTGAGGGCAGCCACCAGTCCGTTGGTGAGGTTAGTCAACAGTTCATGTCACCAATTAGGAAAGAATTGGGGGGTAGCGGGAGGGATTTGACTGATGAGAAAAATTCCCGACGCTCTTGTGCACCGTTTGGGGTGTAAATGTTGACGATTGTGTGTGCAACATCAGCCCATAAGAAGGTGACAATGAGCACTCAGTCATTTAGGAATGTTTCTGAAGATGCAAATTTGAAAAAATTGTTTTTCTGAATTAGCACCCCACAGTGCTTCAACCAAAAGGATAGGGATGGTAGGAGCATTGTTTTCAAGCATCCTCAGAACCTCGTGGACAGTGGGTTTCCTGGATGGCCAGGATATCCACAGGTAAATTATTTTGTAAAAAACTCAGTTTCCTAGCCCAGGATAGGGAGGCCTTGAGTCCGGCGATATTCAGTATCCCTAGAGTGAAGGTTTCCCCCATCGCACCTTAGGTGCAAGGGGGTGGGCCCCCTGGCCCACCAGCCTCTTCCAGGTCCCCACGGGCTTTCACAGCAGCGTGGGTATTAGCAGCAACACTATTGGGGTTTTTGTTAATTTTTGTGGAAAGAGTCACATTGGCTTTGGCCTTCACTTTTTGTTTTCCAGACGTCGGACGAATTTTTTGTGGTGCGGATAAGTTCAGTGCACCGTCGAGTGGGGCAAAAAAAAATTTTTTGTTTGGGATAGGTCCCAAGCCAGTTTCATCTGGGGCTTGGGTGCAGCGATTGGGTGAGATCGAATCTCCCATTGGATCCTCAGATTGAGTGGCCCATTCAGCTTGGGCCTCCCAATCTGATTGGGTGATGGATTCCCGAGTTGCTTCTGCCACGAAGGTCTCCATGTCCTCCTGGCGTTGTGAGTGTGGGATGGTGGTGGTGACCTTGGCCGCAGTCCTATGGGCCTGCTTAGCCTTCTTCCGCTCCTGTGGGGAGATGGGCTTTACCAATAGGTATCAGCCTTGTGCTCCCCATGGGAAAGCCTCTTTGTTGCTTGCAGTTGGTTTGTAGTGCGCCTCTCCACTGGCCATGGCCGCCGAGGGGTGCTCTTGGAATGTAACGCTCTCTTTGATGGGGCACGCGTGTGCCTTATGGCCAAACGTGTCACAGTGGGTGCAAATGGGGGGCGCGCTGTCCATGGTTACCCAGAATGGGTGGGTGGTGTGCCCTGCGATGTCAATAAAGGTGGAGTGCGGGATCTGGGTTAGGTCCTTTGTAATCTCCTCAGTTGGGGTCAGAACTGCGATGGCTTTGCCGGTGCACAGGTGTGGCATCAGCGTGAAACGTTGCATTTCGAAAGATTGTATTTCGCCATATATGGCGAGACCATCTTTCAGGTGTTGCTTCAAAATGTCACGTTTTACCGTAGTAGGCAAAGAGTCAAATGTGAGGAAAATTTGGTTTGATTTTGTCCATATGGTGCATTTAGTTTCAATGACCCGTTGCCCTTCAGGGAGGTTAACCACTACGCGCACCGCTGCAGCCTCATCTGCTGGTATTTTGCTTTCCAAACCCAGGTCCAGCCAACCGCGCATCATGGAGTGAGGTGCAACGTACACCGCGGTCGGGAAAATTTTGTGTACATCTTCACAAAATTTTTCCCATAGGGCCGTTTTTTGGATGTCCAGATACACACGGACTCCAAATTCCACCGACGAAAGTGGCTGGGAATGTGGCGTGTTGATGTACTGGTTGCATCGTGCTTGCCACGCGAGTATCTCTGGGGAAATTGTGACTGCCAGTTTTTTTAGATTTTTTTCTATTCCGCTGGATTCTCCGGGGCGTTTTTGAACATTAGAGGCCGCGGGCCTTCCGCCTGCTCCTCTTGCCTTGCTTGCCCAACTGCTCCCTGACATGGGTGCAGACTAATCCCCTCTATGAGATTATCAAACTAGATTTAGTCTTGAATTAAATGGGTTGCAAAAGTGTTTGCAACGAGAAAGAAAAAGTTGAAGGTAGCCTTTGAGCTTACCAGGAAATACACCAATATTAGGCATCAGCATTCACCAACGATTATGCCACCTCTTAAATGGTGGATCACCTGAAAGTTTTGGCTTCAACTTTTGAAGCATCAGATGAAAGTTTTAAACAACAATTATCAAACAAAAATTCAGCTGAAAGTCCTGTAAAAAGAGTTTGTTAATCAAATGGGGAAACCCACAATGGACCTAAATGGCCTAGCAATAAGCAGCGCTTTGCTTGTAACAGATGCAGAAATATAGGAAATTATGCTGCCCAGTGCTGGAGAAAGAAAACAAAGGATCAGGTGAAACTTGTCTAGGTTAAAGAAAATACACTAATGAGGAGTCAGGAAAGAGTCCTGCATTCTACATTAAGAACTATCTAGAACTTCAGGCTGCCCAGTTCTAACAGATAAGCTCTAGGAAATCAATATCTCTGACCTAATCTAGTACTAAAAAATATCTCTGACCTATTTGCCAATGAACCTGATTACAATAATTCCTATCAGGGCATATATCTAAATGTTAATGCGATAACTTGAGTGAAATTAAAGGCAATTGATCTAGAACTTATACTAGAGATTGCTCAACCCTATGCTTGACAATTATTGAAAAGGCTCAAAATGTTGATGATGCAGATGAACTGCTAAAAACTTTTTGGAAGATGTTAACGTTTCAATTTCTATAACTACTATCAAGAAAGCATTTCCTTATTTATCTGCTCAACTTATTCTACTCTGGATTTGGCATCCAATGCTTCTATACATTCAGTAAACAATATTTAACAATACTTTGATTGTATTTATGCTGACATCTTAGTTACTAAGTAATGAATTAAGGCCACTACTGATAGTGGCGCTCCAATCAATATTGTTTCTACCAAATGGTAAAACATCTGAAAATTCTGTTATATATGACACATTTAAAGTAGTATGGGAGAGCTGTGACAACCCTACTACTTCCTGTGGGTTTTATAGTGCTTTACCAGCATTATGGATCTCTAGTTGTGTCCAATCTGTTAATTGTCCTACCTAATCATAATTATGTTTTTATTGGCAATGAATTCATGAAAAAGTATGGAGTAAAGAGCTGCTTTTGAGGTGATACTTTTATTATCTTGGGACAGATGCTGCCATTGATCTATCATCAAAAAGGGGATGCTCCCTTAACAGATAAAATAATTTTATGAATGTGGTGTATAAAGATGGCATCATTCCAATTGGTTTTAAACTAGTTGGAAAGAAGTTACACCACTGCTGAAACGCATGAGTAAAAAAAGTGATTATGATCCAAGTAAAAGGAGTTGACCATTCTGCCTGGGATGCAGAATGTGGTCAAGACTTGACTAACTATAGAAATCCCAGAGCAACTTTATGTCAAGGTCGAGGCTCCTTGGCGAAAATTGAGAATTGAACCTTAGGTAGCCCCAAAGATTCTTATTCCTGGTCATGGGGAAATTCATATCTTACTAGCCAATCTGGGAAAAAACACCAATCAAAATTAAGTAAAATTAAGCAGTTTCTCCTAAATAATTCCTATAATGAAGCTCCATTCTTTTTACAAACTTGTGGATATAAATAGAATGAGACCACCAGAATCTGCTTACTTATTCAAACAATAAACGCGTGGGAACAAAAAACTGGATTACAGAAGATCAACAAAATGAGGCATTAAAAAAGCTTTTCTTTCTCATTGCAAACACTTTTGCAACCCATTCAATTCAAGACTAAATCTAGTTTGATAATCTCATAGAGGGATTAGTCTGCGCCCATGTCTGGGAGCAGTTGGGCAAGCAAGGCAAGAGGAGCAGGCGGAAGGCCTGTGGCCTCTAACATTCGAAAAGCCCCAGAGAATCCGGCGGAATAGAAAAAAATCTAAAAAAACTGGTGGTCACAATTTCCCCGGAGATACTCGCATGGCAAGCATGATGCAACCAGTACATCAATACGCCACATTCCCAGCCACTTTCATCGGTGGAATTCGGAGTCCATGTGTATCTGGACATCCAAAAAATGGCCCTATGGGAAAAATTTTGTGAAGATGTACACAAAATTTTCCTGACTGCGGTGTACGTTGCACCTCACTCCATGTCGCGCGGTTGGCTGGACCTAGGTTTTGAAAGTAAAATAGCGGCAGACGAGGCTGCAGCGGTGCATGTAGTGGTCGACCTCCCCAAAGGGCAACGGGTCATTGAAACTAAATGCACCAGATGGACAAAATCAAACCAAATTTTCCTCACGTTTGACTTTTTGCCTACTACGGTAAAACATGAAATTTTGAGCAACACCTGAAAGATGGTCTCGCCATATATGGTGAAATATAATCTTTCGAAATGCAACATTTCACGCTGATGCCACACCTGTGTACTGGCAAAGCCATCGCAGTTCTGACCCCAACTGAGGAGATTGTGAAGGACCTAACCCAGATCCCGCACTCCACCTTTATTGATATTGCAGGGCACACCACCCACCTATTCCAGGTAACCGTGGACAGCGCGCCCCCCATTTGCACCCACTGTGACGCGTTCAGCCATAAGGCACATGCGTGCCCCATTAAAGAGGGCGTTACATTCCAAGAGCACCCCTCGGTGGCCATGGCCAGTGGAGAGGTGCACTACAAACCAACCGCAAGCACCAAAGAGGCTTTCCTGTGGGGGAGCACAAGGCTGCTACCTATTGGTAAAGCCCATCTCCCCACAGGAGTGGAAGAAGGCCAAGCAGGCCCATAGGACCGCGGCCAAAAAAGCAGCCAAGGTCACCACCACCATCCCACACTCACAACGCCAGGAGGACATGGAGACCTTCGCGGCGGAAGCAACTCAGGAATCCATCACCCAATCAGATTGGGAGGCCCAAGCCAAATGGGCCACTCAATATGAGGATCTGATGGGAGATTCAATCTCACCCAATCGCTGCACCCAAGCCCCAGTTGAAACTGACTTGGGACCTATCCCAACCAAAAAAATTTTTTTTTGCCCCACTCGACGGTGCACCAAACTTATCTGCACCACAAAAATTTGTCCGACGTCGGGAAAACAAAAAGTGAAGACCAAAGCCAATGTGACTCTTTCCGCAAAAATTAACAAAAACCCCAATAGTGTTGCTGCTAATACCCACGCTGCTGTGAAAGCCCGTGGGGACCTGGAAGAGGCTGGTGGGCCAGGGGCCCACCCCCTTGCACCTAAGGTGCGATGGGGGAAACCTTCACTCTAGGGATGCTGAATATCGCCGGACTCAAGGCCTCCCTATCCTGGGCTAGGAAACTGAGTTTTTTACAAAATAATTTACCTGTGGATATCCTGGCCATCCAGGAAACCCACTGTCCACGAGGTTCCGAGGATGCTTGGAAAACAATGCTCCTACCATCCCTATCCTTTTGGTTGAAGCACTGTGGGGTGCTAATTCAGAAAAACAATTTTTAAATTTACATCTTCAGAAATTTCCTAAATGACTGAGTGCTCATTGTCACCTTCTCATGGGCTGATGTTGCACACACAATTGTCAACATTTACACCCCAAACGGTGAACAAGAGTGTTGGGAATTTTTCTCGTCAGTCAAATCCCTCCCGCTACCCCCCGATTCTTTCCTAATTGGTGACATGAACTGTTGGCTAACCTCACCAATGGACCAGTGGCTGCCCTCACCCCACGCCCCACAGGGTCACGTAGAACTACGCGTTCTAAAAGCCACCCTTGGGTTAATGGATGCGCTGCCGCAACATGCCCCACTGCTCGAAAACATGACGCGTCCCCACATCCACAACAGCCAATTAAGGTCCATGACCCGCATTGACCTTATTCTAGCGCCGGCGAAATTCCAACCCCACATCTCCCACTTCAAAACAACAAAAATGGAATTCTCTGACCACCAACTGGTCTCAATAACATAACACTTACCCATCACAGTTGCAAAGGCCCCACATTGGTCCAAAATCCGCCCCCCAGAGCTTGCATCGCCAGGATTTTCCATGTGGGTGGAAGAGGCAACTTTGGCAAAATCGTTTGTTGCACCGTTTTGCGCGGACCCCATTTCCACATGGGCAACTTTCAAAGAAGACACCATCCGCCACTATCGCCATCTCTCATCCAGATGCTCACGAGCCACATCGGCAGTTATATCGTGTGCACTGGCGGAATTGGCCATTTGGAGTCCAACATTCCAGCCTCAGGATATAGCCCTGCATGGGGCCAGAAGTGGGCGGAGGCAGCAGCCCACCTCAATGCACTTGAAAGGCAACACAAACATTGGGTTTGTGTCCAATACAGGGCCACACGCATCACTAAAGGTGACAAGTGCACTGCATACTTCTTCAAAAATTTTTTGCACCACGCCAGAGTGTGGCCTGCACACAGGTGCGAAGATCGGATAATTCTATTGTGGACACACTGGCCAAAGTGGCAATCAAAACGCAAAGATATTACTCCAAGTTATACTGAGCCAAACCAATTCAGCCAGCCATAATGGTGGAATTTCTCGACAGAGCTCATATCTGCACCATTTTCCGATACCCGGAAATAATGTTTTTAATTACTCTGAACAAATTATGGACTACCATTCGCGGTGCTCCAAACCAAAAATGCCCAGGCCCAGATGGCATTCCATATGAGTTCTACAAAAGATATTTTAAATATATATCCCCATTGCTGCTAGCCTCACTCAACCAAAGCCTGTTGGAAACACGCCTCCTACAGGAGGACATGAGGCTTTTACAGTCACACTATTCAAGAAAGGGGATAGGCTAGACTTAGCCAACTGGCGCCCCATTTCTCTAACAAACACAGACACCAAAATTTTAACAAAAATCATGGCTAACCGTTTAGGGACTGTAGCATCTGCCACCATCTCTCCAGAACAATTCAGTTTCATCCCCAGAAGGTCAATTTGGGATAAAGTGCACTCTGTGGCTAATGTGTGTCAGTCCACAGCCTCTGGGGCACTTGTATTCTTGGACCAACAAAAGGCCTATGATAGAGTAAACTGGGAATACCTTAGGGCCTGCCTCCAACAATTCCGCCTTCCTCCCCGCTTCATTAACTGGGTGATGCTGCTTATGGAATCTGCAACAATGGCTGTGCGCGGCCCAGGTTTCTTAACGGAAGTAGTCCATCCTCAAAGGGGCCTGCGACAAGGGGACCCCCTGAGCCCACTCTTATACAACTTCAGCCTTGACCCACTACTGCGAAATGTGAATGCCCAACTCACTGGGGTCCATGTGCCAGGCCAAACCCCAGTCAAGATGATGGCATTTGCAGATGATTGCGTGGTGGGGGTGTCTAATAACAAAGATGCACGCGCGCTTGAAGCCCTCATCCAGGAATATTCCCGGGTAAGCAACACGGCACTGAACGCCTCCAAAACCGAAATCATCCTCCTTGGTCGGTTTCAAAACTGCTGGGCCCCAGGAATTAGTTCCCAACCCAGCCCAGCTGCTCGCCCAAGTCCACGCCCTACTAACTCAAAACACACCGCTCCACTGGTGCTCCCCTTTGTGCCGTGTCCTACCATAGGACCGGTACGCCATCTGGGCGTGTGGTTGGAGGCAGGAGGATACGCGTCAGCAGTAATGGAGGGCCATATACTGGACAACGTGACGAAGCGAATCGCCTCTCTCAGAGCCCACCCTACTACCCTCACTGGCAGGGTTGTTCTTGCCAACTCTATGCTCCTATCCAAAGTCTGGTTTGGAGCCCACGCCATCCCCTTCTCCCCAAGCTTCTTCAAATCCCTGTATGCTTTGCTACAAGGTTGGCTTTGGTCAGGCCGCCCTCCACCAGTACAGCTAGAGGTCATGTTTGGCCCTCATCATCATGGTGGCATGGGCCTACTTGACTTCAAAGCCCATGCCGCCAAGATCCTAGGCACCTGGATTGCGGCCGTCACTGCTCCTACACTCCCATCCCAACACTGGTCCCGCGCGGCCCACTCCAACTTCTCCTGAGCCTTGGGCCTCAACAATCCATCAAACCCCCACTCCCCGATAAAATACCTCGCATCACACACATCATCCACAGGTCCTCACGGGACCAAAACCCACTACAAACGAATCCTACTCTCCATGCGAAGCGCAGAGTGGAGAATTCGTATTAGTGGACATACAACCTGAAGAGGCCGCCCCTCTCCTCAGTTCACACAAGAGGTACAGGGGCTACCCATCCATGATGGCGTGATCCCCATTTGACCCCATGTCCTATCCAGAGTGGACTGCCTGGACATGATGGACATCCCTTATTCCATTGAGACGAAAAAAACAATCTGGAAATATGTACATCACTCTCTGTTGCAGCCTCAAGTCCGCTCCCATGTGTGGCGCTGCCTGAGGTGGGTGTATCGTACAGCTGAGCGCTCTAATGCTTTACACTCATCCTGTGTCGTGTGTGGCCAGTATGGAACGCTGTTTCACCGCCTGGAGAAGTGCCCCACCATCAAAGTAATATGGCGCGAAGTCCAACGTCTGCTAGGCCAGGATCAAACACATCCCTTCAGTCTGTCAAGAGATATGTTTGCTTCATCAATGGCCTCCCCCCTCCCACCCTCACTTCGTTCTCTGGTGGTTGCAATCGCCATGTGGACTATCCACACGATTGTCTTGGATGCCATCGCCAGATCCATCCCCACCCTCCCTGAAGCTGTCCACAGATTCCGGTCTCATTTGGTGGATCACTTTCAAGCGTGGATGTTTGGTTATCTCCCACCACGTCGCTGGCAGCTGGTCTCCTCCTGGTTCCCAGTCTGGTTCATCAAATCAGACCCCTTCTTCCACACGTGCTCAATAGTGGCTACGCCCCCTACACACGTTCCCTCCCCTTCCCATAAGTGGCGTTCCCGCAGGCAACAAGAGATAGCATCGCTTCTCTGGGGTGCCTCACCTGGTACTAAGTTTTGTCTCATCTGAGTCATATTCGGAAGTGTCCATCCCATGGTCGGCCTTCCCCGCAATAATTTTAAATTTAAACAAAATGAGGCATTAACTTTATAAAAATGATAACATATTTTACCACGCAAGAAGACCACAATTAAGGGTGCGCAGAAAGTCTATTACATGGAAATGACACCAAAGAAGCTGCATCAATTAGAATGAGGATATTCAGAGATCCAGAGCGGCTGAAGCAGTAGTTGCCAAGGAGATAGAGAAGTTTTTGGAGTATAGCTTGCTCATGTCTTCAATAATTTAGTGGCTAGCCCAATAATGATCATCAAAAAGGATGGGTTGAATAGGGTTATTTTAATTATTACCATCTTAATAAAATCACGAAAAAGGATTATTATCCCTTGCTGAGAATTGACGATGCATTGGATCAGTTAGGCAGGGCTAAATTTTTTGGCGATGGACCTCATCTCAGGATATTGGCAGAAAGATATGCCAACAGAGGACCTGGAGAAGTGTGCCATAATTACGGCGCAGGGGCTTTACTAACCTGTGAGGTTGTTCCAAGGCTTGTTCAACGCCTCAAAACAATTCAATGGGCTACAAATATTATCTTGTCCAACACAAGCTATCCTGTGTTTTAGTCTATTTTGACTACATCAATTTATTTAGTCAAACGTTCACAGATCACTTGCAACGCTTAAAGATAGTGTAAAAGAAACTGATCAACGCCAATATCAAGATCAAGCCCTTAAATTGTCACTTCTTTAAAGAGGAGTTAAAATATATGGTCTTTGTTATAGATGCAGATAGATTGCAACCTCAAAAACAGAAGGTTGAAGCTATTGAGCGGATATTGTCACCAAAAATTGGTTACATTGTTCAAGTCTTTTTGGAAATGGTTGGTCTTTATTGCCATTTATTACGGACTTTGCAAGGTAGTGGATCCATTATTCCATCTGCTAAAGGAATGAAAAGGCGTTGAATGGAATTAGATGACACAAGATGCATTATTGAATTATTGAATTACTTGGTAATGATCCCAATAATTTTTTATCTAAATTTCAATCATCCGTTTATTATGCAATTGGATGCATTAATTACGGAGATAGGTGCAATACTTATATAAATTGACAAACAAGATAAAGCACCCAGTAGCTTATGTCAGCCATACCTTAACAAAGTCTGAAAAAAACTATACTGTAACCAAAAGTGAATGTCTTTATAAATATCTACGCTTGTAAGCAATTCCATGTTTATATTCATGATATGCATCTCAAGGGTTTAACAGACAATGCATATCTTTGCTGGGTGCATAACTTAAGAGAACCTGAGGGGAGACTAGCCCAATAGTCCTTAAAACTGCAGGCCTATGACTATGAGATAGACATCACTCAAGAGGTAAAAACTAAAATGCCAATGGATTATTTATACTGTAAGCAATCCTTGCAGTACAAGATCCTACTTATGACCTAATTGAGTGAATGATGAAAGGATAATTTGAAGATGAGCCATCATAAGTTCATACCACGCTGTAAAAAGCAATGGAGGGAAATTAGTAAAAGAATGGTCAATTTTTCAAACTAGTGAATGATAAGAGACTTCTGTTTCCAAAACAATCCAAAATAATAAAATAATTCGCGGTGCACACAAGGTCATCAGCCATGGTGACATCAATAAAACTTTAGAGCACATTTGCAATATTATTATTGAGAATCGTCAAACTATGATGTAGCGTACTTCCTTTACTGTTGTATGGAGTGTCAACTACATAAACCACACAAAAATGTGGCTTAATACCAATTAGTGCAACCATGGTTCTCCTGGCATACAGTGTCTATTAAAGTTATGAGACCTCTAAATACTTGCACCGGAGGAATGTAATATAATATTGTTGCAATTAATCACTTTACAAGATGGGTTAAACCAAAATCTATGGCTTGAGTTGATGCTATGAATACCGCGAAGTTAATTCTGGTCAAAGTGATATATCATCATGGCTGCCCTCAGGTGATCCTGAACAATAATGGAATGAACTTTACTTCCTTTGCCATACCCTGATTGAACGAACTGATGGGGATCAAATGAGTTGTATTTGTCCCATATCAGTCAGAGATGAATGAACTGGTTGAAAGAGTAAATGCTACCTTAGATGCTAAGCTATAAAAGCTGGTTGCAGGGAAGACGTCTACTTGGGCTTCATACTTAATTTTAATGACGTTTGCTTATAATATCAGCTATCATTTATCAACCTGAAAACACCTTTCAAATTATTCTATGGCATAAAAACAGATCTGCCACCAATATTTTATACATAGGCTTGTAATTAACATTGGGGATGAGTTCTGACCAATATTAGATTGTTAGCCAAAAAATAATTGATTTGCAATCACAAGTGTTATAAAATCCCTAAGAAAAGGATCCAAGCCAAGAAGTATGATGATAGAAACCAACCGCCTATAAAAGGATATGAGAT
This sequence comes from Massospora cicadina, assembly GCA_022478985.1. Classification (NCBI taxonomy): domain Eukaryota; kingdom Fungi; phylum Entomophthoromycota; class Entomophthoromycetes; order Entomophthorales; family Entomophthoraceae; genus Massospora; species Massospora cicadina. The sequence goes on along the minus strand of JAKSZP010001652.1, from coordinate 62,042 downwards.
TAAGGATAATTTATCCTACTGTAATACACTTGGAAAAATCACTAAAATAATATGTATGCCTCTGGATGGGCCATTCAAAGTTATCTTAAAATTGGCAACTGATGCATATATAATTAAAAATATCTTTGATGGTCATATAGTTACCTAAGTCATTAAAAAATTTATAAAAAATTTTACTAAGGAATAAATATAAAAATATTAATATGTAAAAAAAGTAAAATAATAAAAACATAAAGTATATATATAATTAAATAAAAGTAAAAAGGAGTATGCTCAATTTAATTTTTATTTGGTGACTTAAACTCAGGTATGATTCCGCCTTTGACGCCTCTTGAGAGGGAAGCTGAATGAGAGTAGTAGTGATAATAAGCTATAAAAGATGATTTGGGAGCGAACACTGACTTGGGCTAAACCAACTTAAAACCAAGGTCTTTGAGTAGGTGCTGAGCCTTGTGGGAAAGCGCTTAAGGGAAGAGAAATCAAAATGTCTGTACTAGGTAAGTGCAATACTCTAGCTTTGGAGGGAAAACAGAAATAAAGGAAGAGGCAATCAGTGAATAACCTAAAAATCCTATATGGAATTGGTGCTGGAAGGTTGGTCTTAAGTGCCAGTGGGATTCATCAAAAATAATGGATATGTGGGCCAGCATTTTTCAGGGATATTGAAAGGTGGTTGACAAATCTTGCCTCCAATAAGAGCCATTAGGGAGATATCAATGTGAAGCGCTGAAATGAGGTAGTCATGTAATGAGTGAACAGTATCTTGAAGGCAACAGCTGCGAGCTTCCTGAAATCAGAAGCAAAAAGAATGATGGAAGTAAGGGGAGTCTAGTAGCTTTGTGGCCCAACTATGAAGGACTTGATCAGCGAAATAGAGGGCATAGACCATAACATCTCGCTTTAATATATGGTCAAGATTGTCAAAGTTAAGGGCCTCATCATGGGTTTCAGAAAAATTGTTTTTTATTTCTTCATATGGGAGCTCAAAGTGTTCATAATTCCTGATATTTGATTCTGTCAAAATTACCACTGGCATAATATTGCCTAACTGAGACAGAAACTCTGGAATCCATTATAAGTTGGCACAAAATAACTGATTAATATTAAAAGCATGGATTCACTAGGCTTATTGATTATTATGGGATTATCTGAGAACAGAGCTAAATCCAGAAAAGCGTCAAAGCTAATTGAGCAATAGGCGGAAGAGGGAGATTTTCATGATTTATTAGATATAGTAACCACTCCAGTTTCTTTGGGAACAGATACCATATCTGGTAATTCAGTGGAAGGACTACCCAAATCCGCTTGAATTGCAGCATGGGCCCTGATGGGGCCATAAATGATATTTTTTCAAGTGGTATGACATCACTCAGAAAAGGTGGGCACCTCATCAGAAAGATTGTCCAGATAACTATAGTACTTGGAGTAAGATGAACTAAGCATATGAGCTTTATAATATGGTCAAGCTGAGAAATGTGTTGTATTTTTTTATAGCTGACAAATCTTCCATCTCAGTGTAGAAAAAGCTCTAATTCATTTTAATTTCGGTACAATTATTTTCTACCTTAGAAATAAGCTTTTTGAAGGTTATTAAATAACAGTCTATTATTTGGCAATGGTTGCTGACTAAATGATTGCTTTCATTAGTAAAAGGATGTAATTAGATGATTAGTTTTGAGTAATGTTTTATCAAGGATCATTCCTGACAATGTTAACTAGTATTTTGAGAGGGCTTTATAGCTTAAAGTCGGTTTAGTTGGTGAATCATCCAGGCAGAGGCGCAGAACAATTAGCGTCATTAATTGAAAGCTACCAAAGCGGTTTTAACTTGTTCTGGTGTAGTTTTTAGGTGTAACCCAGCAACGTGGCCCCTATAAAAACGGTGTATGGTTCCTAACACTAATAGATTGCTGCCAAACCATGGGGGTTACTCTACAGGGGGTAATAAGGCTATGGAACTCACTATGTCAAAAGTTAATCCCAAGGGTTAAAATATGTGAAGATAATTGAACCTCAGTGAGTCAGCTGAAAAGTTGTGCTTTCTTTACCTTATAAATTCTAGTATTTAAAAGTAAAGAGAAAATTTCAACTGTTTTATATTTATATTTTAATTCTAAAGTGAAAAGTTGAGGGAACTAGTTTCCCTAGTTAATTTCTCAAGTTATAGTATACCAGAGTTGAGCTAAAGCCACTTGTTAAGAAAGCCTCAACTTACTAGTTGTCGCCATACAACTAATTTTCTCTCTATTTTTTCAAAAGGTTAAAGCCTGTGCAGTAAAATTACTCAAAAGGTTACAGGTAGTCTGCGCAGCCTCAATAGCATTTTCATGGGTATCAGTTGACTGGTAATTTCAAGACAAATTAAAAAAATGATTTTGATGCTCTCTGATTGAGGGGAACAGAACTGGTTTGAGTAACAGAGCAAGCTGATAAGGTCAATATGCTAAAAATTTTGATTTTACATAGTATACTAATTCAAAAGCTTAAGTATGGGTCAAAATTTCTATTGAGATACCTGATGGCGGATCAATTGGGATCAGTCTTCCAAAGGATATAGATATTTGGACAAGGTAAAGGCGAAGTATATAGTGTATTGGGGGTAAAAGGACTTGTGGCGATATTCTATGGTTGTTAAACTCAAATATCAGCTCTCATCCAAAGGATTACCTACTCTCATCAATTTCTACATTTATTTATGAATCAAGCCCAAACTTGTCGTTTTCTCTTGTTTTGTGTACTAATTATAAAGTCATTGTTCTTAAGTTTAGCATCAACCATGATTCGTCCTCTCTACATTTGTATTGCCCATCCAGTGATTATTTTAGTAATACAAGTGTTCTACTGTATGGCTGGAAAAAGAAATCCTGGTAATGTTCTAGGCTTTTGTATGAATGACATCAAGTTTTTAAATTAAAAGCATTGTCTTTGGTGTAATATTTAATCTTATTGTCAATGGAATGACATGTTGTTTATCAGTGAGAATTTTATGTCCTCGTCTGCGCTCAATGGTAGTCTCTTGGTAGCTTCCGCTGAGGGTGAAAAGTACTGGATTCTACTGTAAGATCATACAAGAGTATAGATTTAGTTGTCTAACTCAAACATTCATGTGAGTTGCAAGTTTTGCTTTTGACTCCTCATTCTTAACTACCAAAGAAACCAATTAGTTCAGGAATCCCACAGTGCTCTGATACGTTGGTGACTCCTTCAAATTCGTAGAACTGAGTCCTAATGAGGAAGAGCAGTGTGTTTTTTAAGCGCAATTGCAGGAGAAAATAATGCATATGTTCAAAATCAAAGTGGTAGAGCAGAGAAGCCTTAAACGCGCAGGTAAGGTTTGATTATACAGTTTTATATTAAACATCATAGTTAGTTGTCCAGTATATACTTAAGTTTATTCATTAATTTTTAAAGATGCTATGCTGAAAGGCGCTCTAATCTCCAAAGCGGCAAGTACTTATGCTTGTTAAATGAAAGCTTAAAATTTGTATACTCTCTTACTAAAGGTATCTATAGTTAGTTTTACTATATTTGCTGTCGAGAAATTGTTATGGCTGGACAATAAGCCATATATCCGGCGTATCATATTTTATGGGTTGAGGTGAGCCTCAAGTTTAAGCTAAAGCTTATGTCAATTTGAAGCAAATATATCAAAGCACTAATAGTTCAGAAAATCAAAGGAATTCGCTGAAGCCTTGATGATGAGATGAAACTCCTAAATTTGTAGGGAATAGAGATTTACTAGGCTACTGTGTCAAGATTAACCAAAGTTATTGAAGATTAATATCTGAACGAGAGAATGGAAGGGAGAGGTTTTTGAACTGAAAGAAGGGAGAAAGTTAGCAGAGTTAGCCTTCGTTTTAATATATAATAGTGTTGGTTAGTGCAATAGGTCCATATTTTATATATAGTTATTATTTACTAAGGATTAGTGATCTTAATATCACCAGTCCATTGCTCAGTGATGATTAACCTGTGCAACCAGCATAGCAGATCTAAGCGATACCTCCAAAAGTAACAGTAGTGCTCACTACAGGGGGCCGCTAGTCAACTGTAGTACAACGGCAACAGGGCATCATGACGAGACCTCACTCAATATGCCAGACTTAATTGGGTCTCACAACCAATACTCTGGGGAACCAATGGAGACACCTAACAAGGAACTGGCACTATTAGTGATGACAGAATCAAGGGACAAGGAAACTAGGGTGGAACTTCAGTTAGCTGCTTGTCCCGCATTAAAGTCAGACCAACAGAACAGGTCCATTAATGTATCCTGTCAGCAACTGTTGGTTATCATGGATTGGCTCTGGTGGGGTTACTGTCTCTACGTAAAAGACGTGGGTGAACATGCCCTGAGTCTGTTTTTTAACGTGACCAAGAAGCCCTTTATGAATTGTATATGTCTTACCTTGATGCTACCACATCAGGGTTGTCTCACCGGCTCAGCTTACTTGGAGCTGAGGAAATTAGGTTGCGTACATTCAGCTTTTGATCCGCCAACTACTGAATGTGTTGGCCCAACATAACATTGAGATTAGTAATGTCATGCGCTGCATGCAGGCTAACAGAATGAAACTCGCCTCTTACTTGAACGCCTCAACCACTTTTTCTTGGAAATTCAGGGGTGTTAGTGCATGTAGAAGTCATGTTGTGAATTTCCGCCATCTCCTGGACAAACTAGTCCCACACTTGAATCATGAGTAACTGAGTAATTGGAGAATTTTTAGGTTGGGGAAGCTTTTTGGTTAATGGATATGGGCTGTCACGATGCTGGGTAGTAACATCAAGCGCTTTATGGTGGAAATGTCTAAATGGGTGGAAGGAATTGACATGGCAGTGGTTTGGACAAGGGACCAAGTTACCCTGTTAGAGTGGTGGATTCCTGACCATGCGGCACAGTGGCATTCAAATTATTCAACTTTGAGCTGAGTGTAGTAGCCAGTGGACGGCCAACCATTCAACCAGCTCTTTCTTGGCGACCTCAGAGTACAGCCAATTGCTAGGTTGGATTACTCCAGTTATAGAGTTCCAGTCAGGCGTCTTAGCCATGCCATTACTCTTCCATTCCTTGAGGCGGTGGTTACGCTGATATGCAAGTGCACTTGGAAAACCTTCAATTGGTCTAATGAGGAGTTGGTGCAGAAACATGCTGCTTTAATCAATCAAGTTGATGAAGCAAACTGCCAAGTGCGTGACACTGGATGGAAGAACGTGAGAATAAAGGGCACATTGGAGGAGATCCTCTTACGGCTAAAGAAATGGAGTGTAAACTGGACACAGAGCAAAAATTCCACCACAAATTGCAGAATTAATTAAAAGAGCTTAGACAAGGGATGAGAGACAGGCGGTGTCAGTGCTATTTGGTCAAAGTGAAGCGGATAATAGATAAACTTTTCTCTGAACAGACTGGTGAGGAAGGTAAGGGTGCAGTCAGCGGTGAGTCTAGTGATGAATACTATGGATCAGCCAGTGACTACCCCAGGGGTCGTGGCAGTCCCTCCCCACAATATAACCTCTTCCTGGTCCACTATGGTGGATTTGCATCCGTCCTCAAGACCATACGCTTGCCCTCAAGGGGATGTTTCCTTTTGCCAATCTGAACCTATCCCACCTGTTCCCTAAGTCCAAAGCAAGGAGCAGGGTATAATTTTTTCCAGATTGAGAAGTTGCCGCCTTTCAAACATGATGGGAACATGCACAGATACCTTATACGATTAAAATTTGCTTTGGAAGGAGCATCATATTGGCGAGATAGCTAAACTGTTGTTATCCGCTCTGGATGTCAAGAGCGCTGACCTGGTCACATGTTACCTTAAGAATAGTGCTGTAATGTAGCAAGAGGTGAAGGAGACTGTGCTCCATCTGTTCAGAGACGTGGCAAAGAGGACGCAACGCCTGGCCCAATTTCTGACATGCAGTTTCAAAAGAACTATTCCTTGGTGGAGTTTGTGGAGCGGTCCACAGCTGAAGCTCATTTGTTAGTGGGAGAAAATATACAGACCAACACGTACGTGGGCATAGTGATGACTGCGGCAGTCAAGCATATTGAGAACTTTATAACACTATGACCACATTCTGCAAGAAAATGCGGAGCTTCTACAAATTGTTAATTCTTTACACTGTCTCTCTGTCACATTAAGTTCTCCCAACATAGACAGGAAAGATCTGAGATTGCTGACACATCCTCATTAGGAAATGGACCGCAATGACCCAGTTATAATCACTTGGGAAATACTCGCCCACTCAATAAGTTAGCAGGTCCTTTCCGCCCTCCTTACGCACAACCAGCTCATTCCCAACCTAATTACAATTCTTCGTTTAACTTCTGACCTGAACCTTTGGGCATGAACATAGATGGTAGCCATTTATGAATGTTGTGTCTCGTGCAGCCATTAAGGCCACTATGCAGCTTAATGCCCAGGAAAACTCCATGTTTATTCAGTGCCAACTGTCTTGATTGAACAAAGGAAAAGCTCAAGTGGAGTAAAGATGGGAAGCACTAACTCTGCTAATCCAAATGTATTTGTAACTGACAATTCTCATGAGTCGCGTTGCATCAGACCTAGTACCCACTCTGATGACTATTATATCAACAACTTCCTCACGATATCTCAGCCTCAATTCAAGAGAGCGACCATAACATTTCAGACTCTGAGTTCTGCCAAGATGTGCAAAATCTGTATGCCTGGAAAATCCTTGAGTGAAACGACACAAGTGAAGTTGGACCCTCAATGGACATCGCCTCCCTAGCAGGGGTAAACGTTTTCATTCCAGAAGAAAAGATTGCTTAGGAGTATCCTCATGTCAGTGCTGGTATTGTCACTTTTCTTGGTAACAAAAATCCCTTGAACGCTCATATAATAAAGACCAATGGTCCTTCTTATTTGGATTATACCTACTGTGATATTTTGTTCAGAGAACAAAAATCAGATCTATCATAGATACTAGTGCTCCAGTTAAAATCATATCCACCAAGCTTGGCTAAGCTTCCGTTGAAACTTAATGTGGCACACAGAGTAGTGTATTGGACCACAAGGTTCCGAGCACTGTACTGGAGGGCGCTTACAGTGTGATATTTCTGAGGTTTGGCTCAGTCAGGACTTCCACCCCAGCGGTGGTTCTGTCTAACAATAACTACATCATGTTTATTGGAGCTGCATTCATGTGGCGATTTGGGGCTGTGGCAATATGGCGGAAGAAACCATTAGTATCCTAGGACAACAGTTTCCCAATTACTTTATCTCCAGCGGAATCCCAAAGGACCCAATCTGCTCCAGTCAGATCATTCTAGCATATTGCGATGGGGTGATTACTTTTTGATATTGACATATGAAGCAGAGGACTTAAGCCCTTCCTAACCAGATTTATGAGTATAAAAGTATTCCACTACGGGTGCAAGCGCTTTAAGCAGACCTTCTGAGCATTAAGTCATAATAGGGACAGAGCTTGCGATTGACATCCAAGAAGTTTTATACGAGGAGATTATGGGACCCTACCAGCAATCTTGGCTCAAACCCCATTTGGCTTCTGGGTTGATGTTACCAGGGCATAAGGAAATGAAAGTTTTAAGAGCAAACCTACAGAAGGAGGCTTTGATGGTCAAAAGGCACCAAGTGATGGCTTATTTACATTTGACTCCTATTGACGAGGTTCATCATATTCACAATTTTGGGTTGTTAGAGGTCCTCGACCTACTGGTAAAAACCTCCTGCAGTGTAATGACAGTGGTTTCTCAGGGAGCTCTGAAAGGTCTATCAGAGGAACAGGATTATAGGGCGATGGCCCTGTTTGAAAAATACCAAAGAATTTTCACATCCACCGACCACAATTTTGGATGTGCATGGGGGTTGTACATTAAGTGAACATGGGCAATCATCCCCCCATTTGGACACATTCTATTTGGTGCTCAAAAGCAGCAGAAGAAGTTGTCTCTGATGAGGTGGACCAATTAATCGAACTGGGGTGTTATATCCATCCAAGAGTCCATGGGCATTGCCAGTGCTTATTGTTAAAAAAAAGATGGCACCAACTGGATGGTTATTAACTACTGGAAGCTTAATAGTGTCATGAAAATTTCTTACCCCCTCCCGCGGATTGATGATGCTTTAGATCATCTGGGAGGGGCTAACTATTTTTCTGCCAGGGATTTGATATTGGGGTATTGGTAGATTGAGTTGCCAGCAGCAGAACGGTATAAATGTGCTAAAATCACCTCTAAGTGGTTGTTCCAACCCACGCATATGTCCAAAGATCTATTTAATGCCTCAGCTACGTTCTAGAGGGCTATGGACACAATCTTAGGTGACTTGAAGTTGCCCTGCGTTCTAGCCTACCTTAATGCAATCAATGTGTTATCTTGGACGTTCATGGAACATCTGGACAATTTAGAACGAGTGTTCCGCCACATTGGCAATTCTAAAGGCAAGATCAAGCCTCTGAGTGTCCTTTTTTAAGGAGCAATTATAATACCTTGTGTTTTTAGTGGACTCAAAAGGGCTTAAACCTCAGCTGGAAAAGGTGGATGCCATACCTAAGATGACTCGTCCAGGCAATAAGCAAGATATCCAAGCGTTTTTGTGGATGGCTAGTTATTACCATCGGTTCATTCCTAACTTTAGTTGTTTTGGGGTACTGCATTTTGAGTTTTTTTTAGAAGAACGCCGCCTTTGACTGGACTGAACAATGTCAAAACGCTTTTGATGTCTTGCAGACCGCGTTAGTGAGCGCGCCCATTTTTCAATATCCTAATTTTTGAAATGAAAACATAGTGCAAACGGACGCTTCACTTTCCGCTGTAGGGGCAATATTATCTAGAAGGATGATGATGACGTAGAGCACCCTGTTGCATTTTGTAACTGAAGCTTAAACTGTCATGAACGTAATTACACTGTGACTGCGTGGGAGTGCTTAGTGGTGATATACGCATATAAACAGTTCTGGTTATACCTCCATGGGGTCAAAACTCAAGTGGTAACAGATCATGCATCCTTGCGTTGGCTGCAGAATCTCCTTGAACCTGAAGGATGGCTCATGCAATTGGCATTGAAGCTCCAAGCATATGACTTTGAGATAGAACACCGGCTGGAGGCGAAGCATCAGAATTCTGACTGTCTCTAACGGTTACCAATGGTCGCCATTATGGCGAATTTGGCTGACATCATGTATGAGAGGATGGTGGTGGGCAAATATCATGACAAACCACCACACATGATCAAGGCGTTAGACGGGCTTAAACGAGATACCTTATTGCGCAATGGGGAACTATATAAAAATATTGGAGAACTGACGCTGAGTTTCCCAAAGCCCTCCGCTAGGCCAGCAATTATTGTGGATGCCCATAAGGCGGTAGGTCATGGAGGGTTGCGGAAAACGTTGGAATTCTTGTGACTCCACTACTATTGGGAGAGCATGTATTATGACGTTCCTGAGACAATTTTCTTGTTATCAGTGACAAGTGGAGAAACCTTTTTATAAGAAGACCACTTACCATCTGGTTAAGCCCCATTTCGCATGGCATACTGTTTTCCTTGACATGGTGGGCCCTCTGATGACTGGCGCAAACTAATATAAATATATACTTGTAGCAATTGATCACTTGACAAGATGGGTGAAAGCAAGAGCGATCAATGATTTAGGGCTGTCACAGCCTCCAAGTTTATCATGGAGTGTGTCATACAGCGACATGGCTGTTCGCAATTTATCATCATGGATATCAGCACCAATTTCATTTTACATTTCCTGCCCAAGTTGAACAAACTAATGGAAATACGTGGAGTCTTATTTACACCCTACCACCTTGAATCTAAAGGATTGGTGGAACGGGCCAACGGAACATTGGTAAACATTCTCCACAAGCTTGTAAAGGATCGGCCCTATGAATATAGTACCTTCCTGTCCACCTTCATCTTTGCTAATAATATCAGCTACCACTCATTGACAGTCAAGAGTCCCTTCCAATTGCTCTATGGTAGAATCTGGCTCTTCCCGCTCTGCTTTACTCCTTTGTGTAGGATACTAGTGGAGTAGAATCTCAGCGTTATCTGACCAACTTAATGTAACGCTGATAAAACTACAAACAGAAGCTTATTCTACCACCTTAGCTAAAAAAATTTGTGATCAGGCGGCTGACCAAAATAAACATAATGGACTCCCACAGTTTGCTGTAGGAGATCATGCCTTGTTCTACGACCAACATGGATTTGGAAGGAAGAACAAGCTCGCTAACATCTGGACTAGCCCGTTTGAAATAATTAAGAAAACTGGTATTGATGCTTACACCATTAAGGAACCCGCGGGTGGCCAGATTATCAACTAAGCTTACACAAAGTTCCTTTGGGCATACAAGAAATAGGAGCTTATCGTCCAGTCAAGGGGGGTAATGTCAAGAAATTGTGTGACTGGATGATAAGCCATATATCTGGCGGATTGTATTTTATGGGTTTAGGTGAGCCTTGAGATTGAGCGGAAGATTATGTCAATATAAAGCGAATTGATCAAAGTACTGATAGTTTGGAAAATTGAGGGAATTCTGACAAAGCCTCAATGATGGGATGAAACCATAAAATTGTAAGGAATAGAGAGTTACTAAGCTGCCATGTCAAGTTTGACCAAGATTATTGAAGATTAATAGCTGAACAAGATAGTGGAAGAGAGAGGTTTTGAAGTGGAAGAAGGGAGAAAGTTAGTAGAGAAAGTCTGCGTTTTTATATATAATATAATAGTGTTAGTGCAATAGCTCCATATTTTATACTGTTGTTATTTACTAAGGATTGGTGATCTTCATATTGTCAGTCCGTTACTCAGTGGTAATTAACCTGTTCAAACAACATAGCTTATCTAAGAGATACCACCAAAAGTTAACAGTTGCCATCTTCATAAACGCCAAAAAAACTCTAAAAAGACTTAATTCTTGACTTCACTAAAGTATTGAGTCCTTTTTAAAACATTAGTACTTTTTCATGTACTTGACTTTCCCCTTCATTGATGCTTTCAAGCATCTTTGTAGTGTTATAAGCTTGTTGTAGGTATCTTTAGTTAGCTTCATCTGCTACTTCATGTACCCTTAGTCAAAAGATTACGCTATCTTTAGGCAGCCTAAATTGCAAAGTGATCAATGTTTATCTTCAGAGGAGTCCTCATCATCCTCATCTTGGTATAAATGATGCCCTAGTCCACCCCAGAAAGTTGTTTCCTCCTTTTTAAGTGTTAATTTAAGTCCTTTTGATTATAGAATTCTGCCAAAATGTCTTGAGTGATTCACACGTTGCAACAAAATTCCTTAACTGATATCATTGAGTTGATTTGTGAGTCTTCCCTTTGAATTTAAGTCTTTTCTTGAACCATATTAAGTCTTGCTATATTTTGTATGTCTATTGTCTGATGATCTTTGTAAGTCTGGAGACCTCTCTTTGGCTAGACCGCTGGAAATTTACTTACAGATGCAAGAGAGGACCAAAGGTATATGTGGAGCCTTTAATGCAACTGGGAGATTTGGCCCATGTTGTTGATGAGCGGCGGGTTACTGCTATGGCCCCAAAGATCCCCTAATGTAACCCTTTTTCTACTTCTTCCCACTTAAAAGGATTAAGGGGTCTGTAAGAGGATGCTCATATCAGGGGCCACCAGCAGGACCCCATAATTATCCCATTCCTGACTACCATCCCCCACCCCATTGGAGCTCTATTATTTAGTCTTGAAATTTATGAAAACCTTACTGAGTCATATAAACCAATTTTGAACAAAAAATATGAGGTTACAGGTCACAGGGTACTGATCCAATTCAATGATACAACCCTGAGAATTTTTAATACAAATTGATTATTGTAATAAATTCCTTAGGAAGCAAGTTATGCTAAACGTACAACCAAAACATATCTGTTCAAGTTTGGCTCAATCAAATTGCCTCCGCTTCCAATCCAATATATCCACAATATAAGCGTTCATAATCTCTTGCAAAATTATTAAAAACCCTTGGAACTATGCTGCTCTTGCTTATTTGACCAATGGAAACTTACAAAGAAAGGGCCAAGCCAGGTTAGTACCAAGCCATACTCCCATCCTCTCCCCATAATTGATAGTGAATGACAACAGACTCTCCTAGGGTCTGTTGTCAGTGTATCATTATATTTTTTAAGTCTTTTAAGTGAAGAGCCTTTATTCCCAACTGTTTTCTGAGGACTCCTTCATCTTTCCGAGTTTTTAAACCGCTTTTCCCCTGACTCTGAAGTACCACACCGCCATCTGCGTTCCAACTCTGGTGATTATTGAGTGTATACTATAATTTATTGAACAGAAATTGACCTCTCCCTACAAAAATTAATTGAGAGTTTTTCTCACAAAATCACTTTATCAATATTCCTATTATGGAAATCATCCCCAATTGCAAAATTTGCTCCGCTAATCACCACTGGCTCAGCACAATCTGGTCAACATAGCTTTACCAGCCAGACGCCTATAAAACCCATCTTCAGATGCTAGATTTTCCTTGCGAATCCACCACTGGCTTGACATGATCTGGGTGACATGAGAAATAACAACTTGGCGCCCACAAAGCCATCTCCAGACACCAAAATCACTCTGCCAATCCTTTACTGATTCAGAGCAACCAGCTTGTCATGCAGTTTTACACCCTGCAATTTTTCATCTAATAGCTTTTAGATTGAGAACGCTTGTTTGGCCAATTCAAACAAGTTTTCTAGGTTCCAGATTATCTGGAGCACCATTTGTCAGGGAAATCTATCCTGTCATTTACATAAAACCAATCCGCCATTTAAACGCCTTTTTTGATTCTATGTGTCATCTTGAGCCAACCTTTCTACTAAAAAAGGTTACTGCGCTCACCCAGAACAAAAATCAATAAAATTTGATTTGATTTCGTATTTACTAATTCAAAAAATGGAATAATATCACTAAGTGAGCTATGAATTTACCAACTATTATATGTTTATTTTGAAAATATTGAGATAGTTACCAAAGACAAGCAACTGCAAAGCATGCATGAATGGTTGCTCTCCCTGCCTCCCCCACCCTTGGGGTTGCACCAGCAAGACACTCAGTTGCCCTCATTGCAGCCATTTTGCTTTCTATGGGGTTATTGGTCTTATTATAGATTTCGTTTCCCTCATAGGATTTCTAGAACGTTCCTTCTACAAACCAAAAAGTTGCTAAGCCCTTTGGCATTATAAATTCTTTACTGGGCCTTTTTCCCATCCTGTATGGCCAGTTTTACTTTAATCAGCTGATCCCAAATATAATAAAACAATTAATTTTTCAGCACTTTCCGCCCTCCTCATTGGGTCATTATAAGTAATTGCTTATTTACTCATGATAACCCATTACCCCTTTAGAGAACTACTCTCTTAGTAATGACTGCCTCATCTTCCCATGTCTCTGCCCAAAATAATCTTTTTTATATTCTTTTGGGAGAAGTATATTACAGCTTATGAATTACTAAAGAATCCCTCCTTGCTAGAGCACTTTAAAAACCTTTTCCGCTCTTTTGATTTCTGTGATTAATAAATAAAATCAGAAATACTTCTTGTTTTTTAATACTTTTAGAATAAGGACACAAAACATTACAGTACAAGAGCTTTTAGACACTAGAGCAGCAGGCAATACCATGGATCTAAGAGTTGCTAAAAACATTATATTTGGATATTGAGGTAGCCCCTCTATACTAGGAGAGTCCTTAGAACCAATGACTGACATACTATCCAGCGTCCTTTGTAGTCCTTCATCATGAGTTCTGCTCTTGCAATCATTTTAAAGCATTGGCAAATTTATTGTATCATGTAATCTTGGGAGTGGGCTAATTGTGTCGCCAGCAAGTTATTTTTAACCCAAACATTAATCCATGTTGGTTTTTAATGACAGGCACAGTGAGGAATCCCATTGATGGAGATTATTTCCCAAAAAACCTCCCTAAGTTCAATATATTCCTTTTATTCATCCCCTATCGATATTGGGATCTTTCTGACTTCATATTCTTTATAATACGTTTTTGATATGAGACTAGCAACCCAACTTCCTCTTCATTCTGAGTTATGGCTTATACTTTCAGTTGACAAAAATTTGTTAAAAAATTACCCTTTGTACCCTCATACTGAGGAGGAAGAAAAAGCACTTGTCATTTGGTTGGACGACATGTTAAAAAGGGATGGTTTTTCAAAAAAGCTAACATGAATTTTACACCTATATTCATCACCCAGAATGCTGATAAGACCCTACATCTCTGTGTAGACTATGGCCACGTAAATAATGTATCTGTTCCTAATCCATAAACCCTTTTATTTATAAAAATTCATAGGCTATTGCAAAATCGTTAGTGTTTTCAAAGTTTGGACTAGTCAACGCATACAGCCGTTGAGGGTTAAAGCTGGCCAAGAATATTTCACAGCCATTTTAAATAGGCGTTGAATTTCAAATCAAGGTGATGTCCCTTTATACTTCTTTACTGTTGCAATCACTAATTGCAACCAGATTGATTCAAGACTGATAGATTTGATAATCTAGTAGTGGTAAGAAGAGTGAAAATCCTAAGCGTGATAAAGCTTGGGTAATAGTGGTGAAGGGCACAGGGCCAGTAACTACACCGCCCAAAGGAAAAACGCCAGGGCGAAAACGGTGGGCAGGCGCATGTAAAAAACCCCTAGTGGCTCCCCCACTGGATTTTTCAGGTTTACGTATGAAATTTAGAAGCTATTCTACCCCCACTATCAACTGTTGTCATCAGTTTAGCACAGGCTTCAACTTTTCTTGGAGATGAATAATGCAAGGTTGTAGGATTAAGTCGTTGAATTACAATCTAAATTGATTCCACACGTCATGTACATTACAAAACATGGTCTTCACTGTGGGTGGTTTAACCTTGGATGTGAAATGGCGAAAGAGGCTGACGCCAATGCAAAAGTGCACATTGTAATTGACCTCCTGTTAGGAGGTCAGCAGGTGATTGAGACTAAATTCACGCATTGGACTGCATCAAAACACGTGTATTTATCATTTAGCTATCTCACAACGAATGTAACCCATACAGTCCATGAGCAAAACCTCCACAAAGGAAAGAGACCTATGGCGAAAGCAAACAGTTTGAAATGCAAAAATCCTCCCCAAGACTTCCCTTATTACTGGGAAGTCCATTGCAATAATTTTTTTAAACCAGGAAGTGGTGGAAGTTTTAACAAAAATCCCACATTTAGCTACCCTCACTATTGATGGTCAAGTAAACTAAATTCTTCTGGTTGTCGGTGGATGCTGCACCACTTATCTGCAACCACTACTTACCTCTAGATATAAAGTCATGCTTGACCAGTAAAAAAGGCATTGAATAAAAGGCTGTTCATAATTAAATAATGGAAGAAGAAAACGCTAATTATGGCAAGAATTTTGACACTTAATGGCATTCCAGTGGGGTTCCTTCAGTGATAAATTAACCTTTGATTAAATTATTTAAAAGCACGTAAAATGGTTAAGGAGGCCCTGAATGCCATGACCAAAGCAAACACCTCAGCAGAAACCTATATTCTGCCCAATCAATTATAGGCATATGTGTCTGATTCAAATCAATGTCTTAATTAGAAACATACATTATTCATTATGATCAAAGCTATTTACTTTCCTTAGAGAAATATGATTTGAGCTTTGACTTAAAATAACCAGGGCTTTTCTCAACCTCACTTGTGAGCTGCACTCTGAGCTTGACCAATTCTCTCCAATTGATACTTTATATTTCCAATGATAATCTTGTGGTGCATTGTAAGCGCGCTATAATAATAATAATTGAGTGCTGCCAAAAATAAGAAAAACCCAAGCCGTCAGCATTGAAGAGTGCTAACTACAACCCATTCATGTGCATCAGTATGGTACTCACAGTAAAGACAGATTAATGACCACGTAGAGCAAAGTAATAGATCTGGGGGCTCGTACAATAGCTCCTGAGGCGCGCCAGATGTCTCAGTTAAACTACCAACGTTGAACATCGCGGGGCTCAAGGCCTTAACATACTGGGCCAAAAAATGAGTTTCCTGAAAAATATTCCCAGTGGACATCCTGGCGATACAGGAAACCCACTGTCTTCAAGGGAAGGATGAAGCATTGGAAAACATGCTTTTCCCCACACTTTCCTTTTGGTCACAGCAATGTGGGGTGCTAGTAAGAGCGAACCACAATTTTTCTTTAGATATATGATTTTTTTCTTTCATTGCCGCGTACTTGCTGTTACTTACTCTTGGTACAATGAGGTGCACATGATTGCCAGAATGATGCTATAATCTGTGTGCAGGATACTAAGAATTTTTCCCAATTTGCTCTCCATCTCCTTCTCGCTAACATTTTCGTTGTTGATGACATGTAATGATGGGTGAAACTAACCACCAATTAGTAATCTTCTACGGTAAAAGCCCCACAGGGACATGTTGAGCTTTGCGCCCTGAAGGCTACCATAGGCTTCTATGACACTCTTCTCAAACACTATCCCCTCCTCTCAAAAATAATCGCCCATATGTTCTCAGCAGCCTATTGGTATCTATGTTGCGCATAGAGATCATCCTGGTACTGTTAATTTTTCAATCCCAAATTTTAACGATTTACCACTACTAAAGTGAAGTCATAATCACTGACTAGTTTTGGTGTCTTTTACTCCTTCATGCCTGGTAGCTCAGGCGCCCAGATGGAGTAAGCTCTTCCAGGATACTCTTATCCTACCTGCATTAAATACCTGGGTCAAAATTGCAACTTCAGCACAGGATTTTATGACTCCTTTCTATAACCCTCTGACAACATGGTTAGCTTCTAAGTCGTGCACTGTAAACCAAGTTAAACACATCATTTTGTAATAATCCTTTGCCACCTCAGCTGTCATTAAGTGCACCCTGGCAGAAGTGGATCACCTATAGAAAAACGTCATTGTGGCAGGCTACAGTCCTGCTTGAGGTCTCAAGTGGGATGAGGTATTAGCCCACCTGAACACTTTGGTAAGAGAATAAAACCACCATGTGAATGTTGAATAACCAAAAAATTAATCACAGTGCTAGATTTTGATGGTTGACTTGAAAATAAACCCTTTGAGAAAACTATCAAGGCTGATAGATTACTTCCATTGATGGATCCTTTGATTCTCCCAATTCATCTGCATAATTTGATAAATCAGATTCACCTCATAACCACTCTAATTGCATCTGAGCTGCCCAATTATTGTAGCTAATAATAGCTATGATATTATTATATTATGGCCAATTATGGGTACACTTGGGTGCAAAGTGGTCCCCCAGCATTAACTAAATTGCACCTCCTAAATTAGTACATTAATCTTAATGCAATAAGGTGGAAGTTGGGTTTGATTAATGAAATTGATAATTAAGCACTTAAACATAGACGTCCCAATTATGGGCATACTTAGTGCTATTGAGAGGCCTGCTGACATCCCAAATTGGGGTGAGTCATCTTTTATGATCATATATTTTTTATTCCCCATTTTTTGTTAGATGTTGAGTTATGATGTAGCTCTAATCGGGAAGATTTTGATGTTGAGTTCAAAACCCAAAGTCATCCCAATTATGGGCATAATTAGTGCTATTGAGAGGCCTGCTGGCATCCCAAATTGGGGTGCATCATCTCTTATGATCATATATTTTTTATTCCCCATTTATTATTAGATGTCAAGTTATGATGTAGCTCTAATCAGGAAGATTTTGATGTTGAGTTCAAAACCCAAAGTCATCCTGATTATGAGAGTAAAATTGCCTCCAATCACGCTGAAATGATTGTTATTTTTAGTCAATCCATGGGCCAAATTGACTTGGGGATTTTTCATAATTATTTCCATGGCCAACAGAGGATTGGCATAATAAGAATGAACTCATCTAATAGATGAGTTTGGCCAGGAGATGCCTGAGAGGTATATAATACCAGTACCTGGCCAAATAATAAAACATCAAATAATCATCATTTACTAGTTTATTGATCATTAATAACTACTGTTGCTTAGTTTATTAATTATTAACCATCTGTCATCTGTCATATAATTGTATCTGTCACCGTTACATTTATATTAGATATTTGTGTGTGTTTATTCTTCCCTAAGAGAAGTACATAGTTGCCTGCTGGTGGTAGTAGTCCTAATTATAGAGGAATAATTTCCTGATTTTGTACAAAGACAGAAGGTCTTGTATTTGTTGGTGCCAGTAGACTTAAGAATGGTGAGCATACCGGAGTTACTTGGCTATTATCAAGGATTATCAGAGAATCTACTTCCTGATTATAAGTAGGAGTTTAATTTAAAAGTGAGTTTATATCCTCAATTTCACTGTTAAGTTATTTTAGCTTGCACCATATGCTGAAAACTTAATACACAGTGTGGGAGATGTGTTATAACTATTAATTACTCTGGTTCTACTTCACTAGAACTACCATGGCATGTACCTAGGTCTGGCAGCCATACAATTCCATTGCAGAAATTCTGGAGGAGGTATCCTTTGAAGTACACGAGTATCAAACTGAATTATACATGTATGACCCTGATTTTTTTTCTGCTTGACATAGATTTTGAGCGATTTAAAAAATAAGTCAATTTTCTAATACCGCCTCACTGCACCAATCTCCAAACTTATATTCTCAGATCCACCACCTGCTGCCCTAGTATGGGCCAGCGGTGCTCCACCCACTAGCGTTTACTGCCCAGCAGGCAAACATGTGTGGACTGGCTCATCTAGTATGCCAAACACATCTGGCTGCTATGTCCCTCCAAGGGACTTAGCACTCTAACTTGCACAAGACCACCCAACCTGCCCCCACCCCCAAGCCCTATGATGATCCGATATTCGCTTTTGCCTTCACGTCAAGTAAGGAAATCTCTTCCCATATGCTGACAAAGTGATAATTGAGATAGCAGTGGCCACCTTTGCGCAAGCAGGGTTTATCAAATTCCGCCCTTATATGGGCTACTTCAATAATGGATTCCCCATTGAAGAGGATGTGGCTGCATCAGCAGCTACGCCCTTTTTATACAAAAACACCCCTGTTACCACCACCTGAACACGTCTCCCAGATGATACCACTCTTGTGGTGACATTTGCAAACCTCCCCTAACACCTTCCCCCTCAAGCACTTTATGAAGAGTTGATATCAGTGCTGTCCACTTACAGCAAAAACCCCATCCTCCAGTTCATTGTCTCAAGCGGTGCTGAGCACCTTGCGGCACCTCAGGCAATGGCCACCATTACCTCCCACCAGCTGAACATGGCACATCACATCCCACCGCATGCCTATATCCAATCCGCACCTGACCATTTCTTTTGGGCCTGCACTGACAACGGCTGTACAGTTTGCCCCCTCTGCCATGAATTTGACCATACCAAAAAGTCATGTCAATACAGTTCAAACCCAGAAAATATGGCCAACTCCACCCATGAGGCCACGCCAACAGCGTTCAAGTGGGGATTATGGCTGCCCCACCCCCCAGACCAAGCGCATAATGAATCAGAAGAAAAATATAACAACCCAAGCCCAAGACAGCCAATTTACACCCATGCCAACCAATTGGGAGCAGATTTGGACCCATATTCAGTCCAAAAATTTTCCCTCTTCAAAACTTGCCCAACTGCAACCACCTATTACCAAATCAATACAAGTCAAATAAATCCCCTAGGAATTATTGGATGAAGTGACCAAAACAGGTGAAACTGTCCCACTTCCACTTAAACCAATCGATTTACTACCTCTACGACTTCAGACTTTGATGCCCCACTCCTGCCCAAACAATATGTCCCCAAACCTTATGCTATCCCATATCAAAGTGACCACCAGCTTGCCAAGGCCGCAGTGAATTCACCCAAAAACCACCATCTTCACAAAGCTATGGCAAAATCCATCTCTGAATTTAAAAAAGGGCTGCACCCCCTTATTCTCCTCCAATTTTCCTCCTACTGCAAAAGAGGAAATCCAAAGCCTCCATAGAACTGGCACCACCACTGTTGAGCATGTCATTTATCTGGCAGATTTTCCCCATCCACACATATCATCAGAGCAAACATTGCTAGATTAGCCCAACTTCCCGATGCCCACATCGAAGCTGAATACCATGTTGTCAAACTCACAGAGGCTTTCATCCAGGCCCAAATTGCCAAGCTCAACTGCTATCTACCTCATCTCGACCCTCATCCTGCAGATTCCCCCACCCCCTTGCTTCAGTATTAATCCACTTTTTAATGCTAATCCCAAGGAAGATGATGATGATCCGCCTGATCCCCCCTCCCCCTCCACCATGGTGGGATAAGCAGCTCAACGCTGCGCCACCTGGTAGGTTGTTTTCTAATTTCTTTTGCATTTTCCGCTGCTCGTTAGAGCGGTTGGTCATGTTTTTGCTTGGTTTAGTTTTGGAGTTTCTGTTTCAGTATTTTCCGTCCCCTGGTTGGCTTGCCTTGGTTAAAAAATAAATCATTATTTTATCTTTGTTAGTATTATCTTTAATAAAAACAATGAGGTGTCAGGAGTAAGCTGTACTGTTAAACCCTCTTTGAAATTTTAAACTCCCTGATTTTCTCAGGAAAATGGCGGCAATCTTCAGATTTTTACTTGGTAAATTCTCAATGTGGTAATACCCCATTTTACCAGAAATTTTTCTTTCCCACGTACCAACTTACTGTCCAATATTTCCTCAACCTCATATTCAGGAGATTTACACAGTGCAGATTGGAGGGAAAAGGCCTTTTCTGGAAGTGGCTTTGTATGCAACTTAAGTTGGTAAATATGAATAGTGGGATGTGCTCTTGATCCTTCTGTTAATGACAATTAAATGCCACTTGGTTTACTTGACTGATCACTGTATCGTCCAATATACAGGACCAAACTTGTTGTGTGGAACTTTGGTATTGTAGTTCTGAGAGTAAATTAATAAATATCATCCCACCTAATTCCAGGATTGTCCCGCGTCTTCTTGTCCGCCTTTTAGTTCTCTGGTTTTGCTGCTTGATTCAAACGTTGCTTCAGAAGTTCTGTAATCTTATTAGCATTATTGGCAATCTCATCTTCTGTCCGGTTCTGCACTCCCACTAAGGGGTCCCATGGATTTGGATGATACCTATGATTGATAAAAAAGGAGACACTCCAGTTGATTCATGAACAAGGTTGTTGTATGATCTACTGGGATAATCCTAACCAATCCCACCAATCTGTCTGACGTCCTGACACACAAGAACGTAGGTTTTTTAAGCGCTTAATTTATTCTCTCTGTCTGACCTTCCGCTGAGGATGGTAGGTAAAAGATTGATAGGGCTTGATCTGTAGGTTGTTTTGTAGATGTTTCCAAAACTTAGATATAAACTAGGGTCCACGATCAGATTATCTCCTCCAGAGCTCCTGGGCGAGAGAAAACTTCCTCAAAAAACAAGGCTGCTGCCCCCCCTTGAAGTAAAGTGGGTAGAACGTGGAATGAACTCAGTGTACTTATTTAGCCATCCAACTACAAGCATCATGTAATTGGTTCCCCTGGACTTGGGTAGAGTGTATATAAAATCCACACTAATGGACGACCAAGGCTTGTGGGGACTATGCAGGGGAATTAACTTCCCAATGGGGAGATTGCTTTGGGGCTTGACACAAACACAAGTCAGACATTAGCTCATATAGTCTTTAACCCTCTAACTATCCTAGGCCATGAATTGTGTCTGGTGAGTAGTTTTTTTTAGTACTAGATGGTAGTCAGGTGAGTAGTTTTAGTGGTTTGAAGTTCCCCCAGATGTCCAGCCAGCGAGTGGTTGAAGCAGGCCTCTAAACCCCCTTTTTTTAAGTTTACAGTTGGAACCCACATCCCTTAGTAATATATTCTATTCTCCTTTTTTCTGAAATTTTTTGAACTTAGTTAAGGGTAAATTAACCAACTCATGTATTAACCTCTTTCAAATTAAGATCTTCCTTGGGCAGCTCAAATTTTTCCATTAATTTTCCTAGAACCTTTTTCAATTGACGTAAAAACGTCAGGAGGCAACATGGTGGCAGTGTTAATTTTTTTCCATCTCATGGGTGTTATAAAATAACTTGGGGTCCCAACTTAAAAGTTCAGAGATCAAATTCTCCTTTCCTGGGCGGTTTTTAATTTAAAAAAAAGATAGGACAACTTCAGATTCCAGCGAGATTGTCTCTGATCCATCCGTTGTGGTTTCTTATAGAACTTTAGAGAGCCTTATGATCAGTCCAGATAATAAGGGCATACATAAAGTGGTGTTGTCACTCCTGGAGGGACGCCACTATTGCAACAACTCCTTATCATAAAATGGGTAACTGGTCTTCGCGGGATGCATCTTATGGCTGAAATAGCAGATGGGATGTTCTATACCATCCTCCCTTGTTGAAGAAGGACGGCACCAACCGCACAGTTGCATGCATACGTTTCTAGTATAAACAGGCTCTCCAAATCATCATGAGCCAAGACAGGGGTTTCAATAAAATTTTTATTATTTCTTTGAAGTCTTCTTCCTCTTTTGCACCCCACTAGAAGGTCACCTTCCCTGTTAACTTAGTTACAGATAACCACCGCAGAAAAGTCCTTTGAGAACCTTTTCATGAAGTTAACTGTTCCTAAAAGAATTCATACGCTAGTGGAACTGTTGGGACCTTCAATTTCTTGATGGCTTTGAGCTTGTCAGAACTTACCACCAGTCCTCTCTTAAAAACCACGTTCTCCAAAAAACGTTAATGACGACTTCTAGAGTTCACATTTGAGGTTTTTCAATTTGAGTCCTGCACCTTGGATGGCTTTCAGAACGGACTTAACATCCTTCACGTGCTGTTATTCATTCTTAGAGAACACTAGTACATCGTTTATATATTTAATGCAACAACGTCCCAAGAAATCATAAAGAATATGATTGAATAGCCGTTGGAACACATCAGGGACATTTCTTAATCTAAAGGGCATTACCTGTTACTCAAAAAAATCAAGGTGGCACTTAGATGCCGTGAATTTCTGATAATCAGGGTGCAGTGTACTTAATGAAACGCTTCTATCAAGTCCAGCTTGGAAACCCAAGTGCTCCCAGAGATCATGGGCAAAATGGTCTCAAAGAGTGGAAGGGGGTAAGACTCTGGTTCAGTCACTTCAAACATCAGATGCGGAAATCCACACAGGCAAGGACCACTCTGCTAGCATTAGGTACCAATAGGATTGGGGATATCAAGGAAGATTTGGAGGTCATGATTGATCTTAACTTCAACATGAAATCAATGTAGTTCTAGCTCCCTTTGATCTTAGGTTCATTGTATAAATGGGGCATCCTTGGGCAAATCTGAGTCCTCCTTGAACTTAAAATTGAGTAGTAAAAGGCCTCATGAATCAAACTTGGGGAGTTCTTGAGCCTCAAACTCACGGTTAAACTTGGCATATTCCTTGGGCAAAGCAAGGTTAGTGGCTTTTCAGAAAAAAATTAAGCTTGGCTGGTGTGGGCTCACAAGTTGTGAACTTCCACTGTATGGATAAGATTTCATCGGGGTAAATGGTAACCTCCTTGGTCAGCATGTTATACTGGGTGTTGAAATGATGCCACCATTTTTATTCCCAACACCACAGGATAATGAAGGTAGTTTAGAGTGAATAAGCTCTCATCAAAATCTCGTTCCCTTTGACCAATTTTAAGATTTCCTCCCGCCCTCCAAAACACAGCATTTTTGGTGTAATCTGCTAGATACACCTCACCTGCCTCCTTCAGGGGGAGATTTCATCTTTTTTGCGCAAGCTCAATTTGGATATAGTTCTCATTAGCACCGGTGTTCACTAAGGCTGCCACCTCTTAATGGTTCTAACTATTCACTATTTTAAGTGTTAAGAGTAAATAGTACTAGTGAGTTGAGGTTCCTTTAGTGGTAGGAGTTTTGCAAACAGTAGCTTGTGATGAAAGGTGCTCTGGATACTCTGGACAGATACTAGGGGTTAACTACTGCAACCATTTCATGTACCCCTTCAGAGCGCCCAGGTTGATCTACCTGGGGTTGCTTGGTGAGACGTAAGGGCTCAGTCTCTCCACGGTGAATGTCCTTCCAATTCACACTCTTGCACCCTTAGCCATACATAAGATCCCGTTTAGCTAGTGAGATTTTAAGCTGATGTTCTACGTTTATGGCACCTCCTATATCTCCTCCAGACTCTCAGCTCGGCGCGTAGCCGCCAAAGTTGAGAGAAATCTGGGTGTAAGCTTTGTCTGAACATTTGCGGAAGTTGTGATGGAGTAATCTTTGCTGCACGGGCAAGTGTACTGAATAAACGAGCATATTCCTCTACTGATTCCTTCCCCTTAGACGTCAACAAGGCTGACCAAACGGCATTTTGGCCCTTGTTGTGGATTTTACAATCCGCTACATCAGGGTTCCACCAGTGTGCCATGCCAAACAGTATGAGGACTGCTTGACCCTTGGTGTTTTGCCTTCATAGGCGTACCAACCTCCTACAAGTCTACGTCCAACCCACCAACCTAGAAGACCAACAACTTCGCCTTAGTGCCATTGGCCCCTCTTGGGAGTGCACCGGTGATCCTCATCCCCTTCCTGGGCGGCCGCCCCCTTGCTCCTTCTCCCTCATAACCAATCGCCAGGCCCTCTTGGGTGTGCACTGGCAAGTCCATCTTTCATCCTGGGGGCCATGGCTTCCACGCTACACACACCCTCATGGCTGACGGCCATCAGCCCCTCATTGTTTTTAGCTGGTTTGCCAGATTCCCGCTGGGGGTTTTGTGTAGGGCTGAGGTATGGGAGCTGGCAGCGTCAGCCACTCCAGGCGCATCACCCCGCGCCTGCCTTGGGGATTTCCTGTCCCATCTTCGCTTAATCTAGCGGCCTAATTACTAACAACTAATAAAAGATGGGCGAAAGAAAAATCTTTATTTAGAAGGGAGTGACAACTATCTATACTAGGCTACTGCACCTATTCAAGGCCCATCTGCAATCTTAGCCAGGTACTCATCCAATTATTATCCTTCCACAGAACTTATTCTCTCCTAATTAGTCCTTCCTAAACACAGAATATAATTCTGACTCATCCTTGGCACCAGTCGCCAGTCAGTATTATAATTTTACTATTATTAAATACCTATGAATGTCCTTAGTTTCAGTCACTGGTACTCAGATTTGGGGCAGCATAATCATCATTTATTTGCATAATGGAAAGCTCAGCTTTCCGCCAGAAAATCTCTGGATGGCCAGATGATTGTCAGTCAGCGTCAACCTTGGATTCCGCCACAACCCTAATGATTAGTAATTTGATTAACATCCTTATCCTTAGTCGCCAGTGTCAATCTTCAAAAATAACACTGATTATTAATGATTATCCCCAATACTAAAAAAGAGCTAAAATTACTTAAAAGTGGAGCACAAAATGGCAAATAATATTAAAATAATTTTGAACTAGATGATTAGTTGGCAATTACGCCGGCCTAATTGACACTCCTAATTCTGATATGATTTGGAATTCATCTAAATAATTTTCTAACAGCCCTCATCAGGACAAGCAACTTGATCAATCAACTGGAGACACTCATTAAGGGTCTCAGGAAGAGACTCTTGCTTGTTCAAAAGAGTTTTTGATGCAAGTGGCAGATTTCTTAGTAACTCATTCAAAAGTTATAAAATTTGATCAGCTAAGGTAGGAGTCCCCCAACTGCCTTGGTTAGGCGTCCTTGAAAACGCATCTTGTCAAAAATCTTAAGGACTTTTTTCAAGGCCAAGGTTCCCAGGAGAAGCTGAACAGAAAGAACTTTAATTGAAATTGCTTCATGGTTAACTGGCACCAGCATCCACCCCTTCATCAATTAATAATCTTTATTCATCAGAAACACCAATTGAAAATGATCCTCGCCATAGTGGGGGGATGCTGATACCAGGCATGTAAGTGAGGTTTAACAGGCACCTCCTTTACAACTCTTAATACGGACCAAAAGATGTATGAATTCTTTGTAATGTAACGGACTGGCTCTTTACAATAGTGGACAACGGCGTTGGGTAACACCAATCAGGTATTAGTACATACCTCATAAAGCACCCCTGATTAGGCTCTAATTGTCCACATGTCACTATTGCTAGGTTGAATAAAACCTTGAAGAATAGTTAAGATGATACTCAACCCTAGCAGCGCTCTTTGATCCCAGGAGAGAGCAAGGAGGGATTTCACCAGGTGACTAAGTTTAATGTCTTTTAACAGAAAAAGGGTGTTCATCATAGTGTATTTTGTTAAATAAAATCAAGAACTCAAAGGCTTTTCAAAGGTATTTTTATTGAGAAAAAACCGCTTAAAAACACAGAATAGAGTGATAAAATCTACTTAATTCTTATTTATAAGAGTCATGAATAATTTCCTAGACTTTTTAAGTCTTATGGAACTTTACATGTTTTAATGGTTGAGCTTAGGGGATTTTTTTATGTAATGATTAGCTATTGCGCTTTAGGAAAATTAAATACGTAATTGGTAATTGCACCTAAGAAAGTTTAAAATGGTAACAATTTTGCTACTTTGCACTAAAAACTGAAGTCCTATTTTAGGCCTGATCCTTTAGTTTTTTCCAAATTAATTTGATGATAGCAAATGGCCCAAATTCAGTTTTTTATATTTGGATTTTTAAATGTGAAATGGGTGAAATATTCCATTCATTCAGAGATTCAACAATTATGGAACCCCTATAGATAGAAGTTCCCCTCAATTCCCGTCTTTGGGGCAATATAACATTAATGTTAAATCACTTAATGATAAAATGCTTTGAATTCTCGAAGTTTAGATCCATCATATCTCTTTAAAGTATATGAGGACCTTCATTCATTATCAAATTTCGAACCAATTTGGTGGCTTTACCTATAATTAAAAATTATTTTTTGCTCTTTGTAGTATTTTCTCTAATAAAACAATGCGATGTCAGAAATATCCTTTACTGACATAGGTTCAGGCTTTCTCAGGTGTGAATTAGTGTCAATAGTTACTTTAAACAAGAGAAAGTGAACTATATTGTTAAAAACCTTCCTGAGGAAGTCTGCAAAAAGGTCAGACCAAGGAACCAACTGGAAAAAGTAAAATGAACATAGTTTATCAAAACCAAGTTGACTAAAAAGAAGGTTGGTCTTATGAACTCTAACTTTAAAGGATTAGGGTACCTTTTATCAAGTGAGGCACTGCACCCAATCCAACTAGTAAGAACAAACCTTCATCCTTTGTGGTACTATAGTTTGAGTATGCTCTCTCTTGAGTCATTGACTGCAATTAAATTTTTCCATATTTGGCAATATGGCAAACCAAACATGACTGAAAGCCCCTTTTTTCC
Organism: Massospora cicadina; assembly: GCA_022478985.1. Lineage (NCBI taxonomy): Eukaryota > Fungi > Entomophthoromycota > Entomophthoromycetes > Entomophthorales > Entomophthoraceae > Massospora > Massospora cicadina. Next base: position 34,758 of record JAKSZP010001652.1, on the reverse strand, counting down.
AAGTAACCGTAACATCTCATCATAATAAAAAAATAACAGGTTCGCCACTAAACCAAGGATGTAATGCTCCCATGTTTATCACCGCAACCCCAGAACCAACTTGAGCATATTTTTACCTTACCAAGTGTTGGTCCAGATTGTGCTTCAAGTCAGGAAAGTTCATTAGCTTGAACGCCTTGGCCTCTTCACGCTCTTCCTTACTATTACAATCTGTCCCTAATATTATTTCATCTAACCATGACATTAAACTCCTATTCTTTTGGGACTCCACCCCCTTTGGGGGCTTCAGTCAGGATAAAAGTTCTTGTGGGCGGGGCCAGCTTTATAGCAGCAACTTTTATTTTATCCTTGGTCACTGCTTCATCTGGGAAATAATTGTGGAAGGCATCAATGAGGTCATGGGCATGAACGCAGTCACGTGCTGGGACCCAGCTGTTCTCTGCTACGTCAAATACTACCCATGACACCAGATACTCTAGTCTCTCTTCGCATGATTAGAGGCTAAAACCTCATCTACTTCCCATTCTGGGGTCCCTTCAATAAGGTATGTCTCTAAAGAATCTGGTGGGGGGCTCTAAAACAAGGTTAGCTTGCTCTCATGGAACAACGCTAAGACTAAGATTATAATGGAAGGTAATCTGGTATGAGGCATGACCAACCTTTCTGATAATGTGGTAACACCCTATCCTCTTAGGCCCCAGCTTTCTGCTTGTCTGTATGATTGGGATATTCCTGGCATCCAGCATATTGAGTTCTCCTTCCTTGTAGGCTGGCCCACCCATCTCTTACCATCTGAATTCTTTTTATATACCTTCATGGTGGCATCCAAATTGGTGTTGCCCACTTGATGCACTTTCTTCATGAACTTGGCGAATTCCGTTACTGCTTCCACAATGGACCCACCGCTGGGTTAACATGTTTAAAGAGAGGTAAACCCATAGTTGATGAAGAAGGGAGAGTACCCAATGGAAGCATGCTGGGCGTTGTTATAGTTAATAGAGCCGGGAGAAAATGGGAAGACTATTAAGAATGGTCAGCTGCAGTGTAACACCTCAAGAACTGCTTAAGGCACTGGTCCACTCACCCCATCTGCTCATCTGATTGGGGGTGGTAGGCTGTAGAATGGCACGGATAAATCTGAAGAGTTTTTCACAACTTCTCCCAAAACATAGGATTGTACTGGGATCCGCGGCCACTAAAAATATCCTGGGGCACCCCATGGAGGGAAAACACATGAGAAAATTTTTTAACTTAGCCATCTGCGCCGCTGTTACTGTGGTGTTATATTGAATGAAATGAGCAAACTTTGTAAACCAGTCCACCACTACCATGATAGTGTCATAGCCCTCCAATGCAGGTAGCTCCACAATAAAATTGAATGATAGGGATGTCCAAAGCTACTTTGCCTTTTGGACTGGTACCAACAAGCCTGCGAGAGGCTGGCGATTTGGTTTCATCCTATTGCAAACCAGGCACTCCTTAAGATAACGTGCAACCTAAGCTTCCACTCCCTTACAGCTATATATAGAGTGAATAAGTTCTAAGGTTTTTGCCTTCACAAGGTGCCCAGAAGTAATCTTTTCATGGTGGACCCTAATTATTTCCAGGTGGAGTGGTCTGAAAGAAAAAATAGTGTCCCTGAAACCACACCATCTCATCCTTTACATGGTACCCCTTTGTGATATCCTCCTGATTTAATTGCTTCTTGGCGAGAACCAAAGTATATTCTTCTAATAAAGGCTGAATAAGGAAAGAACTTTCTGAACATTATATGCTGTTAAAACTTATAGGTTTTCTGATTATTTTCAGCTTATAACCCTTATAAATGTATTAACTACAAAGGTTAGTTTGTTGTGCAATTCTCCACATTGTCTGATAGTAAAATATAAATGTTGATAATAGTATGGAGACTAATATTCGTAGTTGAATTTGAAGTACTAGAATTTGGTCCAACGCTTGTCTAGTATTTCCTCTCAAAATACTTATGATGCCTTCAATAGTTATTTATTTCTGCTACCACCTAACTCAATCCATGCTCAGATCCCTGTTTACAGTTTCTTCTGTGACACACAGTTGGCAGCAATCCCCAATTCAATTCAACTTCTTCTCTGGATCCCTGCTCAGATCCTTACTCTATATCCTAAAGAGTCTCCCAATTATAGAACACAGCAATAATTTCCTTGAGAAAGAATTGAACTCAAAATGGATTCTGATAAAGTATATTAAGATAATACTCTGGTAATTGATTCAGTAATTGATTGTTTTTATTAGTGAATTCTTTTGGGAATTTATAGTGGGGAATTCGATGCCTAGCCCTCAGTTGGCACCTCCTCAATGAAATGGCAGCTGTTGCCATTGAATCACCCACTCTCTCATCAGCAATGGTCTTCCCCATCCTGACTATGATTCTGTCAGTGAAAATCCTTGAGACCTAAAACAGAAAGAGTTAGAAAACGTGTTTCTAACATTTTCTATCATTCCCAGTGAACCAACCATATTTGGTAAGCGACCTGCTTAGGTAGTGGGACTTGTTACCCATAAAGTCAGGTCATGAACCAACTGATCGATTTGCTAGTTGTGGGCAGCATCACTCGCCTTACAACTTGATCCTTAAGTTCCCAATTGGTTGGTGATGAAACCCAACTGATCCCAATAGGTAAACCTGTTAGTTAATCAACTATCAGATGCCCCTATTTTGTCAGCAACTCTGCCTGACAAGATCTTAATCATTTTTCTGGATCAATCCCCAATGGATCCAACCTAGGCTAATAACCTAATATTACCCAAACATTATTACCCTGAAATCAGGGTCAACTAATAGCCAATTCACTTTGCTTTAGGGAATTATTACCTAGAAATCCCTGGTAATCTAATCGGCTAGGAATATGGACAAAAATCCCAACACATCCTCTCTCTTGCCTAGATTTTCAGCGAGAAAATGTTCAGGGCAGGAGAAAACCACTTCAGACACTCAGTCAAATACTTTGTTTGTTCAAGAAGAGTACAATTAATCAGTACTCAACGCTGCTCAGGACAACCTTCAGCATGCAGTTCTCTCCCTCTTTCTCACAGATACCACCTACTCAGAGCGCAGTCCCCACGACCTTCTGTCATGATAGGCTGATCAATTTAATCATGATAATATCAATCCAAGGATCCAGGTTACCCCCATCAGGGCATATGACCCACTGTCATATTCAGGATTCTTGGTCCGTCGTCCTTGATTTCCTGATTCTCTCATCATCCTTGAAAGGAAATTCTTACTGTTGATGCTCATCTTGTAGCCCAATTAAGAATGCTCATCTATGTTCGCCCTTGTTATTTTCTCGTAATAACCTCTTGGCTCATCTCATTATTAATTCTTTTCTGGAGAGCTTATCCCATTAATTTTGAGATTAATATCTTTAAAATTTGGGTTTAATTGATTTCATAGTGCATAATGTCAACTATGATATAAGTCTGACATACTCCCTCTCATCCAGCTCATATGTCAAATTCTGAGTTGCGGTACCAACAGCTGCTCAATAGCTTGTCTGATAAAGACCTTTAGCTCTTACAGCTGATGAGTCAATCTGCGTGCTGTAAACTCTTCTATGGTCCTTCCAGGACTCATACTCCCAGTCATGTACACGTAGCCAGTCCTTATGTGGAACTATTGGAAATGACAACCAACCCTGACAAAACCAGGTTAGTAATTTTCTAAAATGACTCGTACCAACCCTTCATTTGTCATAAATTCCTGAGTTAGATTTCAAAACTCTCCTGGATTTGAATCCATTCACAGATACTCCTAACTCATCGTCAAACCTCCTGAAGCAATTCCATCCACTCTTGATAGCTTGTTCCTTGCCAGATTGGACTTGCTTCTATTTGTTCCTCTCAAACTCTTGGTCAATATTATAAGCCAGCTGTCTTGGCCACCAAACTAGCCTTCAGAAACAGCATATATTCTGAACTCCCTTATGCAGATTTAAGGGCCCAAGTCATCGAGGCTTTGTACATAGCTCTGAACTCTACTAATCTTGAAAACATCCTAGATCAAGATGTTGCATCCTATGCTCTTCGCTTTGCCAGCCAAGTTCTTCAAAATTGGGCCACAAAGCTTCCAGCCTCTCCCAGCTTCCATCGTTCATTCTGCTTCAGCTTCCAAGAAGCTTGTAGTCATTGTCTGCAGGATGTCATTCACTCCTTGCATGACTATCTTGTTTTTGGCGCATCCCATCAATATCTTCCACTGATGACTTTGATAGGGGCATGATTTGGCAACCCCCACTTAGTATCCCTTGCTCAATGCTGGCCCATATGTCTGGTGCTCTTGATGAAGCCCATTGACAAGCACTCAAGACCAATCTTCAGGCTCTGGTGCCTTATCAGGATTACTCGGGGTTATTCACTGACTGCCTCTTCTTGTACTGTTGCTTCCCTCCCCACTCTGGGGTATTGCATTTGGCATTTTCCAACATTATAATTTCTCTTCCCCTAGTCGCTTTCTTGCAGGAATCTGCATCTGCTCAACAAACTTGGTTTTGTGTAGGTCTAGCCCTCACTAGTGTCCGATCTCACATAGATTTTGACAGGTTATTTACTCCTACTGCGATTCATCCTCCCTCCCCCAAGAGGCAACATAGGCGGAATCATACCTGAATCAAGGACAACTAATAAAAAATAAAAAATTATAAATTATATTGTTCTTCTATGTGTTTTTTAATCTTTTTTCCACTTTTTTATCAATTTTTTAGTATTTTTTTCTTCTTTTTTCCATAAGACTTGACCTTTTTGTAGTTCAGCGGTCCATCTTTTTATTTTGTTCCCAAACTGGTACCTAGGTATACTTAAACTTATCAGTTTTCTATGGTTCAGAGGTCTTACTTTTTTAAGACTTAACCATCTAGTTTAGTTCAGCGGTCTTATTTCAGACTTAAACAAATCATTATGACATAGATAACTTAATGGTTCAGCGGTCCTTTGGAAATCTTTTTTATTATTTTTATCGATCCATTGCTTTAGATACTTAGCATGGACTCCATTTACTATCCTTCCATCCAAGAGGTTCTTGATGGAGTAGGCATCCATCGCCATCTTGGAAATAATCTTGAATGGACCCAACCACAATGCATCCAATTTGTTTCTTCTCCTAAACCATGCATATCGCAATAGGCAACTCTTTCGCCTATTCAGTATTCTGATAAGGCTGGTCAGTTCTTATCATCCATCATTTTTGCTTGAATCCTTTTCTTTAAAGTCATATTGAATACTTGTGATTGCATTTCACTCAGGATATTTGTCAATTGGTAATGTACTGCCTGGCACTCATCCCCAATGTTAATTCCACCACCAAATATAAAATCGGCGGCAATGTGGCCTTCCTTCCATATAGAAACTCAAATGGCATCTTTCCCATCGCCATATGATGACTTATATTGTATGAAAATGTCACTGTACTAATGTATGTACCCCAATCAGAAGTTCTTCCTGTGATCAGCTTCCTCAGCATCATGGCCAGCGTCCCATTAACTCGTTCTATCAGTCCATTCATCTCCAGCTGGTAGGGTAAAGACTTGACTCCTCAGATCCCCATTATTTCAATTAATCATGGGATCAATGAGATGTGAAATTTGTCCCATTGTCACTCAGCAGGACCTTTGGGCATCCATGTCAGTATATTAATTGATCTAGGATGAACTTCACAGTACTGGTAGCATCTACTTTCGCCTGGGCCTTCATCTCTACCTATCTTTTCAGATGATCAATCTCAACTATTATGTACTTGATTCCCCCTGTGCTCATTGTTAGAGGTCCCATTACATCAATGGACACCATATGCCAAGCAAATCCAGGGAGAACCAGTCAGTATCCAGTCATATTCTTATGTGGGTTGTGCAACTGGCTCACACAGCAAGCTAGATAGTCTGCGAAATTGTAGTTGATGGACTCCAAGTAGTAGTATTGGTGAATATGGTTGATTGTTTTTCTCAGACCTCCATGCCTAACAATCTTATGAGCGTCTTGAATGATAGCAGCTCTTTATGACATCTTTGGGAATAGTAATCGCTTCCCATTGATCATCTTGAAAACTTGTCCATCCATGGTCTCAGTGTTTTCCATCACTTTTTGAAGCGCACCTTGGATTTCTCAAGGCTCATTCCCAATTTCTCCGTTGACCATTCTCTGTAATAGCTCATCCGCCTTCTGGTATACCATCTGGACCATTGGTAACCGCAATAAGCCATCCACATTCTAATGAGAAGCCCCCGCTTGGTGGACAATATCATAATCATCGTAATGTAACTTAAATGCCCATTGGGCCAATTGTCCTTCTGGTTCTCATAAATTTTGAAGTCAATGCAATGAGGAGTGGTCTGATACCACTTACAAATGTGTTCCATGAATGTACACCCAAAACTGTTTAAAGGCGTAAAAGACTGCAAGGCATTCATGCTCTGTTATAGTGTAATTCCTCTCAGCAGCTGTGAGTGTCCGGCTCACATATGCCACAGGATGTTTGTCCAAGTTCATCTACTTGGCTCAATACAGCGCCGATTGCCATCAACAAAGCATTGGTTTTTATAATAAATTCCTGATTTAAATTCAAATATTTCAAAACTAGAGAATCTATCAGGTACTGGTGTAACTCATCGAAGGATTTCCGTGCTTCTTCATTACAAACAAATCCTTTCTTTGGATCTTTCAACAGATAGAATATGGGCTTGGAAATTCTGGCAAAATAACAAATAAATATTCTATAGTATACGACCATTCCAAGGAACACTTGGATATTCAGACACTCTTTGGCACAGCCATTTGTTCTATGGCTTTGATCTTCTGGGCTTGCAGCTACAGTCCACTAGAGTTGATCATGAATCCCAGATATTCCAACTCTTTCTTGAAGAAGTGACACTTCATTGGCTTGATTTCAGGTTAGCTGCGGACAGTCTCTTGAAGACTTCTTCCAAGTGGTGCAAATGGTCAGTAAACGTCCTACTGAACACATTGATATCGTTCAAGTATATCAGGACGCATGACAACTTCAAGTCATATAGTATAGCGTCCATGGCCCTCTGGAACGTCGCAGGCGCATTGCACAGACCCTGGGGCATCCTCATTAGTTGATATAGCCCCTGCGTGGTGATATCTGTACATTTCTCTTGGTTTTCTCTTGGAAAATCAATTTGCCAATATCCCAATATTAGATCCATCATCCTGGAGAAATACTTCACTTCTCCCAATCAAAATAGCGCATCATCAATTCTTAGTAGTGGATATAAATCCTTCTTCATAATCTTGTTCAGCTTCCAATAATCGATCACCACCTGATTAGAGCCATCCTTCTTCTTATCAATAAGAATTGGATTCATGCAGGGACTCAACGACAGAACTAGAAGCCAATGCTTCACTAGTTTGTTAATCTTTTCCTCCACTACCACTTCAGCTGTCTTCGACCATCAAATTGGTCTCATCCTGATCAGCAAATTTTCCCCCGGTATCAACCTTATGGAGAACATCTATTGCGCATCCCAAATCATGGTCATCCTGGGAGAATACTTCCAATACTTTTTGAACAATTTGAGCACCTCCTCCTGCTGTCCTTCCATCAGATCAGCGAGTTGCTCTCAATCTACCAATAGATTGATACTCTCAGTTACCATAGCTGGTAATCCCATTTCATCATTGCTCAGTGGTGAGCCCTTACCCATTCAAAGAGGAATCCATAGTTTTGGGCGCCATATCTATAGGGGCCACCATGGGTGACATCATTGTGGCTAAATCATCTAATACATTTAATAAAGACTTGAGGCTAGACCCCTGCCTACCTTAAAGTTTCTCCAAAACTGAAGGTATGGAAGGTTAATACTTCTCCCATTTCAGAAGCGTGCATGAGTTTTTTACATTATTTATATTGCTCTCCCCAGGTGAGACAAAGATAGTCAAATTATTTGCCCTTTTCTGGTCAAGGCAAGAAAATCGGCCCAAAGAGCTTCATTCAGATGATCTTAATGGCAGGGGAAGCCTGCTATACTGGGCTTTCCTTGCAGAAGTATCCAACGGTGAGCAAAAAAACAACGTCTTAATTATGTCAGACAAAATAGGGTTTAGGCCGGTCACAAAATTCTGTTAAATACACTTTCAAATGGAGACCAGCCTAACATAGAGCAAAGGACTCATAGTTGGTTTGAAAGGATGACACATCATGATGACACTGCTCTTGTTAAATTTCAAACCTTCCATAGATTTCCATAAAAGTGGATTTGCTCAGAACACGGTGGAAAATCAGTCATCTGAACCAGGGGACAGTCAATTCAGCATTTTCACCCCATTAGAGGATGGGGAGAACTATTCAAATTATTAATAGAAACTTCCTGAAGCGATGGAAGCAAGCGCCTGTTATATTACAGAATTTTTCTTTTGAGGTAAGGATTGGAATCACACCAACAGGATTCCAAAGGGTCTGAGACCAACAGGTACAAGTAGGAAGGGTGGGAACTTTCCAGCTGTTCATAGCAAGAATAACGCCGAGATAAACTACTAAAAAACCAAATGAAAAAAACTGTGGTGTGAAGCTTAGAGACTGTGACTAATGGTCAATACACCTAATTAATTCTCAGAGAGAGCCCCACACAGATTTTTATTACACATATAGCAGAAGGGTTGGTCAACTAATGTAAAGAGGGTATCTGTAATTTTCTCATTCCTTAGGAGTTGGTGTAGAATTCACAGCCACACTATCATGGAACAGGTCACTAATAACAGAGGAAAAAGAGCACCTCAGAAGGGGCTGGTACACAAAAGACCCAACTACTGGGTGTAAAATTTGTATATATAACTTAAAATTCTGAAAATTGAGAACTTTAATGGACCCCAAGGAGTCTACAACCAAATGCAAATTAATGTTGTGTTTTGGGCGCCTAATTTGGAGGTGTCCTGGGCTTCCCAGGTGTGAACCAGAGCCAATAGTTACTTTAGACAAGAGAAAATGGCATATATTGTTAGAAAACTCCTCAAGGAGGTCTGCAAAGAGGTCAGACCAAGGGACCATATGGAAAATAAAAATGAATATAGCTTTTATTGAAACCATTATGACAACAAAAAAGGTTGGTCATATGAACACCAAATTTTAAAGGACTGGGTATCATTTCCACTATGTGAGGCACTGCGCCCAATTAACTAATGAGCACAAACCACCATCCTTTGTGGTACTGTAGCTTGAGTATGCTCGCTCTTGAGTAAATGACTACAACAAATTTTGCCAGATTTGCCAATATGGTAAACTAAACAGGACTCAAAGCCCCTCTTTTAAAGCAAACGTAACGTCTAATCATAAAAAAATAACTGGAGCACTGCAAATCTGAGGATGTAATGCTCCCAAGTCCATCACGCGCACCCCCAGAACCAACTTGGGCATATTTTGCCCTTACCCAGCGTTGATCCAGGGTGTGCTTCAGGTCAGTAAAGTTCATTAGCTTGATCTCCTTAGCTTCTTCACGCTCTGCCTTATTACAATATGTCTTATTAATATGTCATTTTTACCATAACACAGCTGAAAGAAACTACCCCTTGATAGATCATATATAATTTGCAGTTATATATGCATGCAAAAAATTCAGAGTTCTGATTCATGGTATGCCCTCAAGGTTATTACTGATTATTTTTTACTACGCTGGCTGCAAAATATTAATGAACCAGAGGGGAGATTGACCTAATGGGCTTTTAAGTAAAAGCCAATTGCTTCATAATTTTCAAATGGTGGGAGCAGCCCATCAAAAAGCTGCTGGATTATTGAGTTTGCCTGCCATTCATGTATATATCAGAAAGTGGACAAACTATTCCAACAAATGATTAAATAATATTAGAAAAGCAACCCCATGTGATTGAAAACGAGGAGAAAAGTCTTTTAAAACATTGAAAAGAAGAATGGACAATTTTATAAACTGATAAATAGGGAAAGATATTTTGTTTTATCAAACCATCAGAGTGTTTGCAAAAATTCTAGCCGCACACAAGGTATTAGGTAACGATAGTCTGATAAAAACGTTGTATCACCTTCCCATTATTATTGCTAGGAATTTTTGAACTAAAATGTGGTGTTTACCTATCCTGTTGTGTGGTGTGCCAGATTCACAAAAATGTGAAAGATATTATCTGAAGCACCATTAATTTTCCAGGCGAAGAGTGTCAATTGATGTTGAGGCCATTGAGTGTTAGTATTGAGGGAGTGAAGAACATAACTGTCATAATTGATTAGCTGACCAGATGGGTCAAAATCAAAGCCTTGAGCTTGGATAGACGCTACCAGTACCACATATTTCATCCTGGATTATGTAGTGTAATGGCACAGATGCCAGCAATTGTTACTCACTTACAATGGAACCATGATAATCTCCTATGTGATACTCAGATTGAACGAGCTAGTGGAAATCAGGGGAGTGGTATCTGTTCCATACTGACTAGAAATGACTGGAATGGTAGAAAGGTAATTAGGTTCCTATCAGCAATTTTAAGGAAACTGGACTTGTGGAAAACATCCGCGTGGTCATTTGACTTGAGCTCAGCAATCTTTGCTTACAATAACATTCTTCATATGCCTAAAGAGAAAACGCCATTAATGCTTTTATATAGATGAAAAGCTACGTTTCCACCGATTTTTATATTTGGCACTAGAACCAGTCTCAGGAATGAGTCATGAACATTATTTAACCAGGTTGGCTAACATTTTAGTAAAATTTAAATCACAAACATTTGATACATTGCTGAAGATATGAATTCAAGCAATGAAATGAGACAACGAAGAGAACCAGCTCTCAAGGAATGAAATGTTGTTGTTAAAGTAGGCTATTGTGACACACATGAATTTAGTCAACAAAATAAAATTGGACGTCTTATGGACAGGACCATTATAAATTATTATTAAGTTGATGATGGACGCCTATACAATAAAAACATCACTATAATAGTCATATTGATAAATGGGTCCATAATAAATACTTAAAGTGTTGGATCAAAAAAGAAAATTACATTAACATAAAAATATATAAAAACTTCAGAAAGAAAAAATATGTGAATATATATGTGATAAAAAAGGGAGTCCCTACCAGAACATTGCACATAGAGGTAAAGCGAGATTTATCCTCCTTTCCCATTGATTTTGAATTTCCTCTTTCCATATTAAGTCAATGTCTTTTCCCCAGGTTGGCCCATCTTGATTAAGGTTAAAAAAGGAAAGTTCTTTTAGAAATAAGAAAATAGAAAGATATAAAGGATATTTTATTATTTTAGGGGGGTGCAGCATAGTAGGAATGGTGTCCTACTATTGCCATACAATGAAGGTTTGAAATTTGGTCATGTTGAGATTTATTATTTTGTGCTAAGAGTAATTTAATACAATTGGAGTTTTGCATCATTCCTTAGTTTAGTCAAGTGAATCTTTAAAGTTAGAAAATGTAATCCTAGACTAATTTGATCTGCACAGGAAGTTTTTACCTCCAGCACTTAAGTTTTTTCCTCCATTCTATATTTTCACTTCCTATCACAAATCTGGTGTGGTATATTTGTCCCAAGGTCAATCTAATCAGATAAATTCTAAAAAACATCATATTAAATTCTTCAGTGATCTCACGTATTGGAGAGGTTGCCCTCCTATGACGTCTCTGGGGGGAGGGGGATGCGCTACTGTTGTAGGTTAAATATCACCAAGAACAAAGTGAGTGTGGATGTTTACTGGGACCAGATCCCAATGTAATCAGGTCCATTGTTGTGAGCAACCAAGTATTAGAAAACTGAAATATCCAAACTTGTTGGGAGATCCATGACTTTGGGAGAAACAGGCATACAGGAACATACTATTGGCAAGAACATCTGAGTAATCCTAGTATAACATTATAGCTGTGATAATAAACTGTAAAGTTTAATATAGAATTTTATATAAATCCATGCTAATGTGATATGGCAGAGAATATGGAAATGGAGGAGGCTAATGAAACGAGATTATGTTTTAATTTAACTGAGGCAAGCTGAACAGGGGATGGACAATACCAAAACTAAAACTCCAAAACTAAACTGACTAAAAAATAAAACATGAATTGACCTCCCTTTTTGGGCAGCAAGACATAAAAAGAAATGAGAAAATAACCTACCAGGTGGCACAGTGACAATCCGCTTATCCCATCATGGTGGAGGGGGAGGGGAGATTAAGTGGTTTATAATCAGGCTCAGCATTGTAGAGGCGGATCAATGCTGAGAGCAGGGGGTGGGGCATCCGTGGGATGAGGGTTGAGGTGAAGTAGATAGTTGTTGATATTGACGATTTGAGCCTGAATTAAGCATCTATGAGTTCAGCAACATGGTGTTCATCCTAAATGTGGGCATCGAGAAGTTGTTCCATTTTTTCAGTATTAGCTCTTGTGGTGCGTGTGGATGGTGAATAATCTGCCAGTTCAGCGACATGCTTGACAGTGGTTGTGATATTTTCATATAGTTGTTGAATTTCTTTTTTTGTGGTAGGAGGAAACTTGGAGGGGAACAAAGGGGGGTGCAGAACTTTTTTAAATTCTGTGACAGATTTTGTACACATTTTTCAAATACAGGGATTATTGGGATAGACCAACGCGGCCTTGGAAAGCTAATGGTCACTTTGGAAAAGGAGGCTTTGGGTTTGCGGACATATCAGTTGGTTGGGGCTGGGGCATCAAAGTCTGAATTCAGATAAGGTGTTAAATCAATTGGATAACTTGGTGGTGGTACAATTTCATCAGATTCATTCACTACACTTAATAAAACCAGGGATTTTAGTTGACTCAGGAAGATAGGATGGTAGGTGTTTTGTTTGGGTAGGTTTTGGGGGGGAGATTTTCTGGATTGCACATAGGTCCAATCCTGCTCCCAATTGACTGGTATGGGTATAAATTGGCCGGCTTGGGCTTGGGTTACTAGATTTTGCTTCTGATTCATTGAGCACTTGGCCTGGGGTGTGGGGGAAGCCAAAATCCCCACTTGAACGCTGTTGGTGTGGCCTCCCTGGTGGAGTTGGCCGTGTTTTCAGGGTGTGAATTATATTGGCATGCCTTTTTGGTGTGGTCCAATTCATATCAAAGGGGGCAAATTGTGCAACCATTGTCAGTGCGGGCCCAAAAGAAATGGTCAGGTGTGGATGGGATACAGGCATGCGGTGGGATATGCTGGGCCATGTTCAGCTGGTGGGGGTAATGGTGTCCATTGCCTGAGGTGTTTCATGAAAACGGCATAAGAAGTTTAGACCGGCCTGCTAGTCAGAATGCGTGAGCACCCAAAAAGCAAGCCAGTTCTGCAGTGGCATTGCCGCTTGTACGACGTTGTATGGAGCTGCAAATTGGGTCATAATGATTAATTGATGTAGAACGAGCATGAAAAGGAGCCTGAAATTGAACCAAATAGAAACAACCCCAGACACTGAGGGTCTTGCTGCAGGGGATTTACCACTGGGTTGGCTGCTACAGGGTTGCTGGTGGTTGGGTTCATTACTATTGTAGAGACAAGGGGCGGATCCTTTCTTGAAAATAGTGGATATTTGGCCACAAGATCCCAGTATATTGATAGCAGATAGTTTCAATAATGGGGGTTAAATTTCCAGAAGCTTTTTGCACGTTGAACCCAGTTGACAATGGTGGAAGTAAATGAAATCATCAAAACTGGTAATGTCTATCTAGGTGTAGGGACCAATAGACACCAGGTTAGTGCCATAAGGACTTCAGCAAGACGGTTTGAAATAAAGTAAAAAATTGGGTTTTAGTGGGAATTTATTGGAAAGGAAATTAAAGAGATTTGACCAACAATTTCCTCAGTGCGATGCAACTGATTAAACAGTGTCCAATTGGTAGTGGGTCAAAGCAGGGATTGGGTCCCTCAAATTTAACCTAATTCAGTGAATTTTTGGAGAAGGGGGAATGAATTTCAATAGGAATTGACATTGAAGGATTTGGCAGCAGGCTGAGGCACTAATGGTTTGACCACAAATGCCTGGACTGAGGCTTGTCTGCATTTTTTTCAGTTGGCGTGACATCATCTGGCCCAATGAGCAACGGGAAGACCCCAGGGCTACACCACATAGGGGCATTCCCAATTGGTTGGAAACAGGTTCAGGATGCCCAACCCACCTGTGTCTGGTCACTGGGCCATTCGTTTGGTTAAATGAGTTATGTCAACTGCAACACTGATTCATTAGATAGGGGTTTTGAATTATCTGTGATAGTTCCTGAAGATACCATTTGCATATCAGGGATCATCCCCAAATATTTCGAGGGGTGCTTGGCGTCAGCAATCATACTGCTGGCTGAGTTGAAACTGTCATCAATTCTGGCCGATAATTTGAAACTTGTCCCTTTTTGACTATATTTTTTAATCATTGAGCTTTATTCCCATCAGTTTTGGACCTTTTGACTTCGATTTGGTAATCTTGGTGCAGATTTCCCCAATTTGGTGGACAAGTTCAGCTGAGGCGAGTGTGGGTACCAGGGGAGGAATCATAAAGAGGGAGTGCTTTTACCTAGCACTTATCTACCATGTGGGCGAGATCGCCCTGGGTGACAAGAGGTATAGCTACCCTCTTCAGACCCTTTTTATTTGTAAATGGGAAAATCGCCCGATCCACACACAGGGGACTCTCCCCTGTACTTACAAGGTGCCGCAAGGCATTTAGCACCACTTGGGACAATGAATTGGAGGATAGGGTTTTTGCCATATGTGGACAACCCTAACATCAACTCCTCATAGAGTGCTTGAGGGGGAAGGTGTGAGGGGAGGTTTGCAAAGGTTACCACAAGTGTGAGGTCATCTGGGAGGCATGTTTGGGTGGTGGTAATGGGGTATTTTTTATAAATTTATGGCATAGCTGCTACAGCGGCTGTGGCCTCTTTGGTGGGGAATCCCATATTAAAATAGCTCTTGTATGGGTGAAAAGTTGATAAACCCTGCTGGCGCAAAGGTAGCCGCTGCTAGCTCAATTATTGCTTTGTCAGTGCATGGGAAGAGACGTCCATACTTAACGTGTAGGAATAAGCAAATATTAGATCAGTGTAGGACTAGGGGGTGGGGGTGGGTTGGGTGGGTTCATGCAAGGTAGAGTGCTAAGTCCCTTGAGGGGGGCATAGTGGCTGGATGTATTTGGCAGACTGGATGAGCTAGTCTGCACACATTTGCCTGCTGGGTGAACGTTAGTGGGTGGAGCACCGCTGCCCCATACTGGGGCAGCAAGTTGTAAATCCAAGGACATAAATTTGGAAACTGATGTGGTGAGGCAGTGGTAGAAAAATGACTTGTTTTTCTAAAATTTCTCAAAATTAATGTCGAGCGTAATGAAATGGGATATATATAGCAGTGAAAGAAAGAATTGAGCAAGGGGAAAAGTCTAGCTCTACTTTAGCAAGAGAACTTTCTCAGACTGAATAAAGGAAGAACGCTGGTTACCATAAATCAATTTTAAACATTCTTATCAACTCATATTATGGAACAAAGCGGCATCCACCTCTTAGAAAACATCTAGTCACTATGCAATATGGCCAAGCAAAGTATATGTTGAGCTTTTAGTATTTCAACTTTATCCAGCTGTGATAGATCCCTCTTATTTAACTGTCTTGTCCTACTTTGGTTGGTTTACTAATGAGCAAACTTAATTAATTTGAAGTTATTAATGTTCATTGACTTTGTTTGGATATATTCTCTTATAAACAATTTTTAGTCTTATTGTGGGATTTGATTCTGAGCTTAACGATCAATGTCTTATTGAGTATGATCACTATAATGTTTATAATTGAGTTCAATTGTTCTTAGTAAAAAACGTTTACCTTTCACATGCAGATTTTTCGGGATTTGTCGCCAGTTGTTAAGGAAGTTTTTTTTTAATTATTGAAGAATTTATAACACTTTTCTTGGAAGTAACTTGTGGGCTAGCCTGGGTGATGAAGCCTGCTGTAAATAAAAAATTTGTCTTATTAACTAGGAATGGACGCTAGCTCATAAAGGGTAATCTGCTGGGGTTGGTTAAATACAAAGGGACACACTAACTTAGAAACCAACCCATAGAGGGCCGTAATCTAGTTGGTGGTGGCTACTGACTAGGTGGATGGATAGTGGAGAAATCATTCATTATTCTGACTCTTTTGGGATAAGTTTATTTGTCAAAGGATGCCATTTTCAATGAAAGACAACCAGTAGAGTTGAGCGCTCAGATTCCTTATTTAAACCCTTGGTTTATTAGTTAATACAGAAGAGATTAGATAGTTAAATCTCTATATATATTTTTCTCTTTTCACTCGCATCACATTCAAGCAATATTTATTAAAAAGTTAAATTACAAGCACAAATTACTGAAACAGTTCACCACAAATGTCCTTGGCTTCACCGCCTGCTGCTCCAATATGGGGATAGCAAAAATCTCCCACTAGTGTTCTCCATCCTGTTGACATATGTGTTTGAACTGGTTCAACCCGTCCTCTATTCCTCAGGTCATTTTGTACCTTTCAAGGATCTTGCAATGCACCTTGTATGGTTCCATCCAACTCTCCCACACCCAAATGCTCCTACTCACTCTGAAATTTAATCTTCATCTGAGTTGAATATGGGTGTTTTTCCATATGTTGACAAAGTGGTTATCAAGCTGGCTACTGCCAACTTTTACCAGCAGGATTTATAGACTTCCACTCATTAAGGGCATTTTGATATTAGATTCTCCTATGAGAAGGATGCAGCTTCAGAAGCAACCCATTAATTTATGAAAACCCCATGCCCACCACCTGTACCCACCTCCTTACTGATATTTACCTAGTGGTATCATTTGAAAACCTCCTTTGCATCTCCCATCCCATCTTTTAAATGAAGAATTGATGTCAGGGATGTAACCTATGGCACCAACCCCATTACCACTTTACTGTTCCTGATGGCAGAGCGCCTTGTTGCCCCTCACGCATTTGCTCCATCACTCCTCATTATACCACTTGTTGTAATCAGCTCTAGGGCTTGACTACAACTGCACAGGTCGACTACTTTTAATAATAGAAAAGTGGAAACTTTATATAGACAGTATTCCTAAAAACAGAGGATAACTAATGTTATATTAAAATGTTTTTGTTATAATCAGCAAAAGCAAGCTAGGTGAAAGAAAAGATCCCCTTAATTTCTTATTCAAACCATTTTAAACTACATAGTAGATTACCAAGCAGCGCAGATATTCTGGAAAATGGTAGAAATCATTGTTTTGGATTCTAAAGGACAAAACCTTTGACGATAGTTTTACGCCAGCAGGGCAAGAGAGAAAATATAATAAAAAAAGGAAGTCAATTTATGATGCTTAAAAGCCTTTTAAATCAATAGTGAGTGTTCAGGGGATATTGCTGGCAGAGTGATAAAGCTTTAATTCTCAGATGCTATTCTTGTTGTGGGCCAGAGTAAATTGATATTAAATTTATCCTAATGATTATTAACTACTTACAAAATTTAGTCATGTGGGAAAGGTATTCCGCTGTAATGTAATTTGACATAGTAGACAGTGGCATTGAGGCAATCCAATATAAAATTATACAACATATCAATATCAGCGTTAAGGGCCAGGTGATCAAAACTTTGAACTAGAATACAAGCTAAAATAAAAGGAAAAAATTGTTGGTTGATTGGTCAGACCAAATTGTAACATTTAACTCTCACATGACTTGATATTTAATACATAAATAAGCGGGGTCTAGATGCTAATCTGAAAAGATGAGGCCACTAGGCCAAGAAGCACATAGATGTAAGTAATGATTTGATGCTTCTGGATTTTCACCAGGTAAGTATTCTTTTCTCCAAGGACACCTTAATTTATCCCTGATGCAGATAGATGGTATCAGAGGAAATATCGGGATCCTTTTTGGATTGATGGAATGGGGGAAGGATTTTTTATACAATCCTTCAGGAATCTGTAAAGTGTTATCTGTTCCAACGATGTTTTGATGCCGCGGTTTTATTGTGCATTTTTGTCTAGCACAGAGGGAATTTTGTTAGACTTTATAACTCTATGGGGCAAATTTAAAGAGCTTTGGCCACCCTTACAGTATTCAATGGTAGTATTCCCTCATCAGACTCAACGTTCACAATTAGAGAAGGTTGATAGTTGTAATCAAATGTGTGATAGTTCTGACTTCTGCTGGCTCTTATAGCTGCATAGGCACTGTATGCATGTTGTCACCAAGTCTGCAATCCCTGGTTGCCAAAAATTATGCTATATCTTCATCCACCATTTACAACTCAACCTTGGAAGAATTAAGTGAGCTCTCCATAACTGAGCCCACTAGTCTAAGCTCAACGTCGGTGGATATATGTTTATAATAAAGATGAATTTGTTATCCTTCTACTTCCATCGTATTTTTCTCTAAGTTAGCTTTCAGGCCACATTTCCCATAAAAGATGCACTGATGAGTAACTTGTAAATACCATGGAGTAAACTAATGGCTAGAGCAGACAACATTTTTCTTAAAACCAATGGCAAGGTTCTATACAATCCTAAGAAAGTAGTGTCATCAGGGCCAGTGTTGCTAAATTCTTTATGGTGTTCCATATTGGATTACAACTCTAATATGTTCATTAGTATGGAGGACATGACGTTGATGGGGGCCCCGCTGTCCACAAATGCCTGAACCTGTTGGTTGTACAAGTTTATATCCACGTGAGGACTGGCGTGATATAAAGGCTGCTGAGTTTGTGAATGTCAAGTTTATCAACTTACTTGAATAGCTAAATAGAGCATTGGTCACTTTGGGTAACGGATCCATAGCAATCTCAGTAGTTTTTTCATAGGTACGTTTCCCCAATGAGGCAGCGTTCCATTATAGTTAAATCAAAAACTGGGATTTATTAACTTTTTGCAGAAGTAGAGTATTCCTGTTCTACTCCGCCTGAGCTTTTCCCAAGTTATTGTCAGTGGTCGCAGTCAGTAAGTGAATATTTGCATCTTTCTTGGAGGGTTTGGTACTAAAAGTCAAAAGTAAGGGCGCAGCGTCATAGATTATTTAACTTCTCAGTAATGGTAGTGCTGGAATCCAAAATGGTTAGCATAGCTCAATACAATATTAGTTGAGGCCATAAGCATGGCGAAAAGTTATCTGAGCGTCATAATGGCTCATAAAGTGGGACCCATACAGCACTTGAGCCTCATAGTAAAACTAATCAGCAAAGGCTAGCACTTCCTTGCAAATTTTAAAGTTGATTGATAGGAAGGCGGTTTTCCGTCCCATCAGCTGTTTCACTCAACCAAACTCATCAATAATGATATTCTTGGCATTAATTTATGACATGCTGAATTCAGTTATTTTTGAAAATACTGACTCTTGACTATAGGGATCCAGTAAATTCATCATGGTAGCCTGTTTAGTATGGTCATTGGTGTTTCCCATTGTGATCTCAAATAAACATACAAAGATATCAATATTTTCATGCCTATCAAAATTGGTAAAATTGATGGGGTTTGCTGAAGGAGAAGGCGCTGATGTAACTTGAAGGTCAGGGGTTATGGGAGTGGTGGTCGTTGCAGCAGGGCTGGCAGTAACATCTGGTAAAGGTACAGCAGTTAATACGTTTGGCACCATAGACCAACTTTAACCATAGAATTGTCCAAATTAAAAGCTAAAGAACCAGTTTGACAACGCGCTTGTCTACACTTATGTGTGGCCGCTTAAGATCTTTGTGGAGTTGCTTAACTACACTAGTATTATGTTGCGTTAAGCCGGCAATTTTTGCACAGCCTTGTCCTGATTCTGGATAGACCAATTTATTCAAAAATTGAAATCTTTTATTCCTGCCCTTTAGACTGGACTAGGCGGCGTAAAGTTTTAATCTTTTGATAAATTTCAGTGATAGAGGGAACTATTTTTTATGCTGGATTATTTTGAAATAATGCTTCAGCCAATTTGGCCACAAGGCTAGTACTTGATGGACCCTCCCTATAATCAGGTTTATCATAAAGAATATATGGCAGGTCGCCCTACAGTCGTCACTTGAGTATTACATTTTAAGGTTTTGTTTAATAAAATAGAGGGTACCAAATGTGGCCCCTGTAGTGGGCATCAAATGTTATAATAGCTCTAGGCTCAACTAAAACTGCACAGGTTGACTACTTTTTTTAATTGACTAGGAGAAACTTCTGTATACATTAGTCCTAAAAACAGAGGATATCTAATGTAAAAGTATTTGAGGTGGGTCGACCTTGGGACAAATATACCACACCAAGAATTTTTCTGGCCAGTACAGGCTTTGAACTCAAAACCTGGACTTGGGGTGGAAGCAGCTTTACCCGCTCAGCTAACCACCCTTAGGATATCTAATGTATCATCAAAGGTTTTTGTTTTAAGTAGCTTAAAACAAGCTAGGTGAAAAAAAGCCCCTTAATCTTCCATTACCTTAATAATAAACTAGACTTAGATTACCAATCAGCGCATAATCATTCTGGAAAAAGGTAGAAATTAATGCTTTAATTTCTAGGGACAAAACCCTTGACAATTGTTTTATGCTGTCAGGAAAATGGAGAAAATTAAAAAGGAAAAAGGATTTACAAATTATGAAAACAAATAGACTTATAAATAAATAGTGAGTGATTTGGTGGATATTGCTGGTGGGGTGGTAAGGCTTCAATCCTCAGTCGTATTCTTGTCATGGGTCAGACTAAATTGATAGTAAATTAATTTATTGATTATTAACTAAATATAAAAACGTAGGCGCGTGGGAAAGGTAATATACTTTAGTGTAATTCAATGGATTAGACAGTGGCATTGAGGCAATCCATTGTAAAATAACTTAACAGGATAATATTTGCATCAAGGGCCAAGAGGTCAAACTCTTAATTTACAATCAAGTTAAAATAAAAAAAATATAAAGATCTGAATGGTTGGTCAGACTACATTGCAACAATCAACATCACTCAAAAGATCCCCGCATGCTCATCTTGCCAAGATGCTGGATCATTTCTTTTTGGCACAAGTCAACAACAGTTTCCAGATTTGTACCTTCTGTTTCCAATTAAATCATACCAAAAAATCTGACACTGTAGTGCTGACACTGGCTTTCCCCTCTTACTATGAGGCCATGCTGCCATCTTCTGAATGGGGTGCTTTCTGCCGCCATTTGCTCATACAGATAGCCCTATGGTTCAGCCTGATAATTTACCTTCCACCATACCTCTAACCAGACTCAACCCACTACATTGAGTTCAGCCAATCAGGACCAAGCTTAGACTACCAATTCCACCCAAGCGCTCTCCCATTCACTCCCCACACCCAATTCTTAATGATCCCCATTGTTGTAATGAGGCCGCAAATGGTTCAGAAGATCATTACTTGACCATTAATATGAGTAGAAGTCAACCCCAAACAGGCAAAGGTGCTGGAAACCTACCTGGCGTGGATGGGGATGGGTTGACCCCTTTTATAGATATGGGTGAGCAAAGGAATCTTCACCAAGATTGGAGTGAGATCATGTGATATAATTTTCACTCTGACACCTCAGAGGATTTAATTAGAACATATGATGG
The DNA here is from genome assembly GCA_022478985.1 of Massospora cicadina. Lineage (NCBI taxonomy): Eukaryota > Fungi > Entomophthoromycota > Entomophthoromycetes > Entomophthorales > Entomophthoraceae > Massospora > Massospora cicadina. The sequence continues at coordinate 13,241 of JAKSZP010001652.1, read as the reverse complement.
CGTCAACAAAAAATCCATATGAAATTGACCCCTTTTTATACCTTTGGGGGTCTGAAATAATTTACATTCTTCTGATGACATAATGATGACTTGATCAAATTACCCCAGCAGGAGTGATTGAAGCACCAATTGAATATTACCAAATATGGACATCAATTAATTTCAAGAGTCACTCAAAGCCATGATGTGAGGCACATCTTAGGAGCTCTATCACTCAAACCTTGAGTTGACAAGCATAATATCAGTTTTGGTTATAAATCATTATTAAAAGAAGATACAACCACCCAAAATCCATAAAGTGGGGATGGATGAAAGGTCCACTGAGCATACAGGTTCAGGGTAATCACCATGAGAAGGAGCTTGCGGAACAAGAAGTGGCTCAAATGGATGAAGCCACAAATGCAGCAGTTAGATTCCATATAAACAAGGATCTTGAGACTCCCTCATATTATAAATCCATATTCACAACTTATTTTTAAGTTTATCATTCATTTAACTATCTTGATTTTCACTTAAAGTATAAAATACATTTCTTTTTACAGAAATATAAAACCTTTCCACAGAATCTCACTTTTATCCTTTTACTTTCACTTATTATGGTTTAAGTGCTATAATTGCCAGGATCAGTCTGGGATTAGTCAAGTGAGCAGAATAAAGTAACCAGTCTGAAATCTGCTCTGTTTGAACAAGGACACTCTTTATCACGTATATCTTGGGGCTAAGCTGCCAATGGAGAGGTGAATTGGCTTCCATTGATTCCTGAGGGCCAACATATAACAAAAATGTATAAGAGTGCCAATAAGATATTCTCTATGGGCGTGAACACCTTACCAAAGAGATTGATGCTACAAAGGGTAGCATTAGAGGAGAATTTTCTCTACAAGGATGATTGTGATCTAAGCGAAGATTGTCTGTTGCCTAATATGAGCAGAGTAGACCTTGAGCAGAAAGTCAACCTTACATGTAAGGTGAGATGTGGTCATCAAGCTACCTGTGGTGCTCACTACAGGGGTGGCATCATCAAGACCTTGTGATGATCATGAGAGTTCTCATGAGTAGTATAAAGATGAAGAATGTATAGAAGTATATCATGGGGAGGATTACTCTGAGCTTCTGATGAGGGAGAATGATACAATCTAAGACTCCTTACCCTGTAATTGAAGTGCATGATCTATGCAATGATCTTGAGCATGTCAAGGAGACCTCCAGAAGAGCGCAAATTGCCTCACTACCATTTTTGAGAGGACCATCGCCTATTATAAAGTTAGAATCTACTCTCAAGAATCTTGAGGAGATTATGTATTTATCAAAAAAGAGAACAGTGAAACCATCAACTCTTTGAATATTGAGAATTCTTGGAATAGCACGAAAGTATGCTGTTTGCTATGACCAAGAGTATAGATAATTAGAAGTCACAAATGCATACTATGCCAGAACCTATCACTACTTGACCAGTGACTCAATTGGAGGCACCTATATGGCTCAAATCCAACAGAATGTAACACAACCGTTCAGGACTGCTACACAATTGACCAGGATTCAATATGACCCTGTTGAAAAAGATCCTAACTTTAAACCATATTTTAAGACCATGTTCACACCAGGTAAAGGAACGACTGCTAATTTCCTCCAGATATATGAAAATAGTATGAATGGTGCTAGTGATAGCCAAAAGGCTTGTCACATGCAAGAGTGTATAAGCCGTGAGGCTTGGGAGACCCTTTATTGTGATCCTACAATATGGATTATCTTGGACTGAAGTGAAGAGTATCCTACTTTCAGAGTTCAGTAGTGAATAAGACGTTCAAAATATGGAACAGAGTTTTTCTTCTGATAATGTGATAAAATGAGTCAATTGCAAAACACGCCTCTCACTACCATCTTAAGGCTCAACAATTGTGGGCTACAGCAACTATGGATCTACCTACCGCAAAAATCGTTCTGATGAGTTCATTGGAGATGTATTTTTTTTAAGATACATATGCCTCTAGCGGTTAAATACTTGACGTCCTCAAGGCGTTTAAGGATGCGTTACTTGACATACAGGAGACGTATTAAACTGAATAAGAGTCAATGGACCAATACCCTTCACTGAGTTAGAGAGGCTGTCTATGTTACTGATAAGGGTGACAAACCAAAGGATAAGAGTTCCAAACCATATGAGAGCTTGCCTCGTTGTGAGTTGACCCGAAATAAATGCCGTCAACCTGGATATTTTGTCAATCTTGTCCATTACTAACTGCATATAAGAAAAAGCAACCCCAAAAAGGGTAACCCCAACGCTGTAAACTGGGTGGATCTCCACACTGAGGGTAAAGATGATCACTAAGATGATGATTTGGCTAGTGCATGATACCACATGTTACGGGCACCTAGCGTGGTGGCTGTGCCTTCTAGAATAAGAGTTCACAGCACTGATGGTTTTAAATTGAGCGATACCTACTTGTCGCAGGTAAATCAGCCTACCTTGGTCATCAATTCAGTTGAGGAAGGAGAGTAGTTAGTTAAGGCTACCTTCAAGAACTTGGCATTGGAGGGTGAGGGTGCTGTTAGAGCTACAACGAGTGCTTATGCTCAAAGACAATTTGAGGAATCTGCTACCAACATAATGACCACTGGAAACCCTTCTGGAAAGAGCGTGATGAAAGTATAAGTGATTATCCAGAAGGTGCGAGTCTTACCAGTACTAGACACTAGGGCTCCACTCAATATTATCTCATCTAAGCTTACAAAGAAGCTGAAGTTCATGCCCAATATCAATTTTAACGTGAATTACTGCACCGCAGGATCTGACGTTACTCACGCTCTAGAAGCCTATTAAGCTCTACCCTTACACTTTAGGCGCATGGTCCCAACGGTACTGGCAGTAATTTTCGAAAATGACCACTATAACTTTTTGATCTGGACACAGTTTCTCTTAAAGTTTGGAGCAAAGATTGATTTCATCTTCAGCACTGTGAGTATCTTAAGTTATCAACCTCCGCTGTTATTTAAGGGTGAAGATTTCAAACCGCGGAAACAATGTAAATGCTTGGTTAAAATGGATCAATCTATCTACCCCATACACTACACCTTGACTGAGAAGGGTGTGAAGCAGTCACTGCCTAACATTAGCGCAGATGGAGGGCTTCCGCTGAGCGCTAAAGAAATTATAGAGATTCAACTAGGGGATCAACGCAGGATGACCCTGACAATTAGTGTGAATCTCTGCAGGATACCATATTGGAAGTATACAGCTGTGACGGAATCTGCAAACAAGAACCTAGAGTACTACCAGGGTTCAATGACAACAATTACTCTGGAGAGTTGAACATCGTTTTGGGAAACATCACTCTCCAACTTACTAAAGTCAATAGAGGAAAAGTTGTTGCACTGGCCTGATTGACTAGTTGCCGGATATAGGATCTGTAAATGAAGTAGAGGATTTCAATTATCTCAGGTTTGGGGATTTACCCCTAAACAGCAGAAGGAGCTTGATAAGCTATTGAACGAGTTCAGCGAATTCTTTAATATCAGATCCAATGACTATGGCCTATGTAAGGGCGAGGTCCACAAATTAAATACCAGTTTTGATATACTCTTCAAATACAAATTCTACCACTGCATAAAAGCAGAGGATGCCATTATCATAAAAGAGCTGAATTAAACAGCCAAAGCAGAGCTATCAGACTAGCGAGGAGTCCCTGGGAGTCTTTTTGTTGCTTGTATGCAAAAATAATGGAACCCATAGTAGCCATGGACTACTGCCACTTGAACGAGATAAGCAAGGAGAACTCATACTCCTCCTATGCATCGACAATTCTCTGAAACTCCTGGACATCTCAAAGTACTTTTCAGTGATAGACCTGGCTAGAATCTACTGGCAGATGGATCTCTCGCCAGAAGATTAGGAGAAATGCGCCATTATCAGTAGCCAGGAGTTGATTGAGCCCATGAGGATGCCGCAGGCGCTCTGCAACACCCCTGCTACCTTCCTGTCATGGTTGGATGACATTATAGTAGGAACAGATGCTAGAGATAAGGCTGGGCGTCAGGAGGCCCTGAAGGTGAAACTTCAGGCTCTTCCTGACCTGAAACACACCTTAGATCAACGCTGGGTACAAGCCAAGCATGCCCAGGTTGATGCTGATGGGGTGCAAAATGCTCAGCCTCTTATCTCGGCTCAGGCCCTAAAACGAACGATTTATGTTATAAACAAAGATGGTTCAATTCGCTTGGTTGGAGAGCAAGGGTTCAAGTCCCGCTCTAGCTATGAAATTTTAAGCTCAGGTAATATATGGCTTCAATCAATTACTTGAATGAAGGCATTTTTGGTGTATTTTACTAAAACGGATGGAAGCATCTGTTTATTGGAGTGTCAAGGCTTGGGCGCACTTCCGCAGAACCTGAATTTCCCTGGCCCACTTTAAAATGTTTTTGCGACCAACATTCCTTGTTGGCGACTTTTCTTAAACAAAATTACCCGTTTTTTTACGTTTTACTTATGGTTCCTTGGGCTAACCTGGTGGCGGACCTCTTTGGGGAGGTCTCCAACTATGTGGGCCACTACCTTATATTGCAATTTACCAAAATCCCAGGTGCTCCCTTGGGTCGCCCAGGTCTCCTCCAGATCAAGGCACCCAAGCTCCCTGACGCCAAGTTACACTTAATTATAAACTCCCCTCTGGGGTCCACTCAAGTTGTTATGTTTCTATCTTACCTGGTCTTATACATTGTGTTCTACACCCTGGCCTGGGGTACCTTTGGCACAGGCACCATTTGAGGTGTCTTCTTACCCTTTTTCTTAACGGCTAGTTCCCTAGCAATGTGGGTTTGCATCCCACATCTCCTTGCTGGGAACGAGAGAGTTACAGACACTCTCTTGACACTTCCAGCACGTTACATATTGCATTTTTGGCGATCCCAAGTTATTAAACATGCTGATATACCTTGACAACATCACTGTATTCATCCAAACATTTCAGGAGCATCTGCAGCACCTACAAAAGGTCTTTACTTGGCTTCGTGGTACTAATCTGAAGGTGAATAAAGTTTTTTCACATTTTTAAGAGACATTTAGAGTTCTTTGGGCACTAAATCAACCCTAGTGGAGTCAAGCCTCAAGAAGAGAAGGCGAACGCCATTATGGCTATGAGGTCGTCAAGGAGAATGTGTGATATCCAAGTGTTCCTCATAATGGTGGGATACTACTGGCAGTTCATCTTCCATTTTGCAGACTTAGCAGAGCCCCTCACATACCTGCTCACTAAGGAAACGAAGTTTTAGTGGAGCCTAGAACAGGATTAGACCTTCGTGGAGTTAAAGACAAGATTGGAAGAGGCGCCAATATTGGCCTATCCTGACTGCAACAAAATGTTTTAACTCTATACCGACGCCAGTGATGTAGTACTTGGTATGATCCTAGCACAATTGGATTAAGATGATGTGGATCTCCTAATCAATTACTACTCAAAGGTGTTAAGAAAAGCTGATAATAATTACACAGTCACTGAGAGAGAGTGCTTGATGGTGATCAGAGTGGCTAAACACTTCAGACAACACTTGTATGGAGTATTTTTTATAGTAGTGATGAATCACACATCGCTCTTCTGGTTTCAGAAAATGAAGGATCCCAATGGACGCCTTTCCCGCTGGGATGTACTCCTCTAAGGCCATGATTTAAAATCATGTATGAAGCAGGAAACAAACACCTAAACGCTTATATCCTATTGCAGTTACTAGTGTTCCACTTGCAAGCACCAGAGAGCAATCAACTTTCTGACTAAAATTGGGCTACCAGAAGAGGCTTGACAGAAAGAAACAGAGGAGTTCAAGAATGTCCTGAGGAGATGTTCTAAAGACACCTTGTCGTGTTGAAAGATTTCTATAAAGGAAGATTCAAAACAAAGTATACCCCTATTTTGGCCTAGTGCTGCATGAAGTTGGTGATGGAGGCTCAAAAGCAAGTGGGCCATGGAAGAATTTAAAAGAGCTGACATGCCTGAAAGAGAGATTCTACTAAGAGCGTGTGTCATATGAAGTGCACTAGATTTTAGATTTATTTGGGGAAGGCTGACCAGGGGATGGACACTTCCAAAAATTAAACTATCAAAATGAACATCAGCAAAAGGAGGGCACCCCAGAGAAGCAAACGCTATCTCCTGTTGCCAGCGGGAACGCCAAGAAAAGGAAGGGGGTTTACATATGTAGGGGCTTGCACCCCTTTGATTACGTATGTAGGAAGGGGTCTGAAGCGATGAACCAAACTGGAAACCAGGATGAGACCAACTGGCGGCGACGGGCTGGTAGGTACCCAAAAATCCAAGCTTTAAAGTGGTCCACAAGGTGCGACTGGAAGCAGCGTACAGCTTCCTGGAGGGTGGGAGTAGAGCCTGAGATACCATCCAAGATAACCGTGTGGATAGTCCACATAGCGATTGCAACCACTAAGGCACGGAGGGAAGGTGGTATAGGAAAAACCAAGGACAAGGCGAAGATGTCCTTATACAGGCTGAAAGGCTGTGCCTGATCCTGGCGAAAGAGACGCTGAACCTCATGCCAGATCGCTTTTGAGGGAGGGCACTCTTCCAGGTGGTGAATCAAAGTTCCATACTGAACACACACAACACAAGATGAGTGCAAAGCGTTAGAGTGCTCAGCTGTGCGGTATACTATTTTCAAGCAAAACCACACATGGAATCAAATATGCGGCTGCAGAAGAGGGTGGTGGGCATACTTCCAAATGGCTAGATGGGTATTGAGGGAGTAGGGGATTTCCAACATGTCCAGATAATCCACCCTGGCTATGGTAGAGGATCTCATGTATATTACTCCGTTCATAATTGGTTGTCTTTGTACTTCCTGGGTGAACAGAGGAGTAGGGCGCCCCTTCTGGGCGGTGTTCCCACTGATGAGAATTCTCCACTCAGCGCTCTGCATGGAGATGAGAATTCTTTTGAAGTTGGGCGACATCCCATGTGGGCCCGCAGCAGAATTGTGTGAGGCAAGGTACTTTAACAGGGAATGGGGGTGGGTAGGATTGCTGAGGCCCAAGGCGCGGGAGAAGTTGGAGCGGGCCACATGGGACCAGTGCTGGTCTGAGACCGTTGGTGTGGCGACTGCAGCGATCCAGGTGCCAAGAATTTTGGCGGCGTGGACCTCATAGTTGAGCAGGCCCATGCCACCACTATGGCGAGGGCAAAACATGACATCCAGGCACACTGGCGGTGGGCGGCCTAACCAAAGCCACCCTTGCAGAAGGGCGTATAATGACTTGAAGAAACAAGGGGAAAAAGCGATGGCGTGGGCCCCAAACCAAACTTTAGAAAGGAGCATAGAGTTGGCGAGCACTTCCTGCCTGTAAGGGAGGTCTGGAGGGCTTTGAGGATATCTATGCGTTTTGTAATGTTGTCTAGGATATGATGCTCCATCACCGTTGAGGTGTACCCTATCGCCTCCAGCCACACCCCCAAATGGCAGACTGGGCCAGCGGTAGGGCTTGGAACAAAGGGGAGCACAAGCAGGGCGATGTGGGGTGGGCAGGGCAAGTGATTCCGTGAGCAAGTTGTTGAAGCAGGTAGAAAAGGGGGCGCTGGGGACCACTGGGTTTGATACAGACCAAGGAGAACAATTTCAGTTTTGGAGACGTTAAGTGCAGCATTACTTACCCTGGAGTAAACCTGGATAGTAGCTTCAAGCGTGCGTGCATCATGATTATTAGACACCCCAACCACACATAATCAACAAATGCCAACATCTTGACTGGTGCTTGGTCTTGACACTTGGACACTAGTAAGGCTGGCATTTACCTTATGAAGAAGTGGGTCAAGGCTGAAGTTATAAAAGAGTGGGCTTAGAGGGTCCCCTTGGCATAGGCGCCTTTGAGGGCAAACTACATCCGTGAGGAAGCCAGGGCCATGCACAGCTATTGTGGCAGATTCCATGAGCAACATCACCCAATTAATGAAGCGAAAGGGGAGGTAGAACTTATGGAGGCAGGCTCTGAGATAATCCCAGTTGACTGTATCATAGGCCTTCTGCTGGTCTAAAAAACAAATGCTCCAGAAGCTGTGGATTGGCAGACGTTGGCCATGATGTGTATGTTGTCCCAAATAGACCGTTTGGGAATGAAACCAAATTGCTCAGGGGAAATGAGAGCAGAGGCAATTACCCTTAGACGGTTTGCCATGATATTTTAAAAAGTTTAGTGTCTGTGTTAGTAAGTGAAATGGGGCGCCAGTTGGCCAAGTCCAGATTATCCCCTTTCTTGTACAACGTTATCATGGAAGCCTCTTGTCCTCCAGGGAGGAGGCGCGTTTTCATAAGGCATTGGTTCATTGAGGCATGCAGCAAGGAGGAAAATTATTTGAAATACTCCTTATAGAACTCATAAGGAATCCCATCTGGACCTGGGCATTTCCTGTATGGCGCTGCGAATGGCGGACCAGAGTTTTTCCAAAGAAATTAAATTCATCAACTCCAGATAACAGAAAATGGTGCGGATATGTGCACTTTCAAGAAAATTGTCCACTTCAGCCAGCTAAACTGGATTTGAGCAATACAATTTTGGTATAATAATTTTGTACTTCAATTGCCACTTCAGCTGGAGTATATGTGACAGAGTGGTCTGGCCTCTGCACCTTAGTGCAGGCCAAGCTCTGGCGCGGTGCAAAGAATTTGCGAAAAAAGTAAGCTGAGCACCCCCCTTGGGTTGGGACCATCTAGTACTAAAAAAAAGTAAGCGTAGCATGTGTTGCCCGCTGTTATATGCTTTGATTTATACTGAACACAAACCCAATGTTCGTATTGTCTTACCAGTGCATTGGGACAAGCAGACACTTCTGCCCACTTACAACCCTAAGCCGGGCTGTAGCCTGCCACTGGGACATTGGATTCCAGATGGTCCACTTCTGCCAGCATATGAAAAATGACTACTGATGCAGCCTGCGAGTGATGTGATGAGATTTGGCAAGCCTGGCGGATGGTGTTTGCTTTGAAGGTTAACCAGGTGGAAAGTGGGTCTGCACATAACAGTGTGGTAAACTCTGGAGCCAAGGTCTCGGTGTCCACCCACAAGGAAAACCTGGGCAACGTGATTTTGGCTGGGCATAGTTTGCACCACTTCAGCACCTGTGCCACTAGATTGGACAAAGGGAAGAAAACTGATACCATCCTGTGGTCAGATAAATCAGTTTTTGTCATTGTAAAGTGGGAAACTTGGTATTGAAATTTCAATGGTGTGAGAATAAGGTCAATGCGGGACATAGACCTCAGCTGGCTGTTGTGCACATGGGGGCAAGACATGTTTGGGAGTAGTGGTGCATGATGCGGCAGAGTATCAAACAACCCCAGAGTGGCTTTTAGGATGCGAAGTTCTATGTGCCCCTGCGGGGGTGTATACAACGAGGGCCATCAATCTGTGGCTGAGTTAGTTCAGCAGTTCATGTCGCCAACAACAAATGGGTCAGGGGGTAGCGGGAGGGAATTAATGGCGAGAAGAATTCCTGACAATCTTATGCACAGGTTGGGACATAAATGTTAATGACAGCGTGCACTTCATCATCCCATGAAAAGGTGACAACAAGGACTAGCGAGCAAGGTACAAAGTTGATGAATTTAATTTAAAATTATGGGTCACTCAAACAAGCACCCCACAGTGTGGTAACCAATAGGAAAGGGAAGGGAGAAGCATAATTGCCCATGTGTCCTCTGCACCACACGGCAGTGGTTTTCCTGAATGGCTAGGACGTCCACGGGTAAATTGTTTTATAAAAAACTCAGATTCCTAGCCCAGGATGGCAAGGCCTTGAGTCCAGCGATGTTCAACGTCCCTATAGTAAAGGCTTCCCCATTGCACCTTAGGTGCGAGGGAAAGGGCACCCATGCCCTTCAGCCTTCTCTTTTTCAGCATCGCTGTGTGGCAACATGGGTATTCTGTGCTATGGAATAAGATTCGTTATATGTAGCTTTAGCAGTGGGGTTGACGTTGGCTTTTGCCTTCTGTTTATTTCCCCCTTGGATAATTTTGTTTTTTTGTGTAGTGTGCACTTGCGGTGCACCATTGCCTGTTGACGAAATTTCAGAAGGTTGATTGGTGGGTGACTCAGTTTCATTCAAGGCTTGGTGGCATTGGGTGGTGAATCCGACTCACCCATTGGGTCGTCAGCTTGTGTGGCCCAATCTGATTGGTGGAAGGATTTGAAAGCTGCTTCCACAGCAAATGATTTGATGTCCTCCTGTGTCTGGGCGGGAAGAATCACTGATGCAATCATGGCCACCACCTTGGATGCCACCTTGTGGGCCTGCTTGGCCTTCTTACGCTCCTGCGGGTACACAGGTTTCACTTGAATGTAGCACCCAGGCACGCCTCATGGGAAGGCTGCGTCGGTGTCTATTGCCAGTTCATAGTGGGCGTCTGCACCGCATATTGCTTCTGGGATAATTTTAGTTTGAGTAATGCCCTCCTTGGTGGGGAAGGTATGGGCCTTGTGGCCAAAAGCGTGACAGAAGGTGTAGATAGGAGGCGCGCTATCCACAGTGACCCAGAATGGGTAGGATTCTTGCCCATCAATTTCCACAAAAGCGGTGTGAGGGATTTGGGGCAAATCTTCCACTACGCCTGAGGACGGAGTGAGAACAGCAATTGCTTTGCCCGTGCACAGGTCTGGCATGAGCGTAAAGCACTGCATCTTAAAGGATTGGATTTCCACGTATTTGGTGAGCCCATCCTTCAGGTGGAGCTCCAGTACGGTGCACTTAATGGTAGTAGGTAATAAAGTCAAAGGTAACAATAATTTGGTTAGATTTAGTCCAGCAAGTGCGCTTCATTTCAACTACCCATTGACCTTCTGGGAGGTCCACCACCACCCGCACTTTTGTGGCTTTGTCCGCCACACCTTTGTTTTTGAATCTAGGATCCAGCCAACCACGAGGCATAAAGTGTGGTGTGACATACACTGCATTCAGGAAATGTGAGTGTACATCTCCACAAAACTTCTCCCAAAGTGCCGTTTGTTGTATATTCAGGAATACATGCGCCCTGTGTTCCACTGATGATAATGGTTGGGAGTGCAGCGTATTGATGAACTAGTTGCAGCGTGCTTGCCAGGCCAAAATTTTCCGGGGAAATGTTAACCGCCAGTTTTTTACTATCAATTTTATCTATGCCGCTGGTTTTGCCAGGGCGTTTACAAAACTTGGTTGATGCGGGGCCTAAACCTATGCCCTTAACTTTGCTCTCCCAACTGCTACCTGACATTAGGTGCACACTAATCTCTTCGATGAGATTATTAAACTTACCTAGAATTAAATTGAATATGTTGCAAAAGTGTTTGCAACGAGAGAAAAATTCCATAGGAAGTGCACTAATCTTTGTAGTTGTTCATTCCTTGTGTGAGTTTCCACCTTCTGGAGAAGCGTTTCAAGTTTACACTGATCCCTCCTACAGCCCCCTTCAGCAATGTCTAAATTGACTTAGTAGAACCTTTACCAATTGTCTCCAGAAGATCCAGGTTTATCCTAGTTGCAATTGACCACTTCACCAAGTGGGTTGAGGCCTCCACAGTCAAAACTATACTGCAAACTCCATCGCTCGCTTCCTGTACAATCAAGTCATCACATGGCACAGTTGCCCTCAATATTTACTTTCAGACAATGGTAAGAGCTACATCTCAGACATAGTGAGAAAGCTGAAGGACCTATTGGGAGTGAAGCATCAGTTCATTACCCCCTACACTCCATACTCAATTGAAGCGTTAAGTGAGTTAATGGAACGTTGTGAGAGATTTTTAAGAAAATGTCCCTCAACTACAAGTTTAAATAATATGCTGCCCTCAGCTTTGTGGGCTTACCAGTTGAGCCACCTTTGAGTGATTGAGAAGTCCCCTTTCAAAGCCCTGTATGGGCGAGAGGCAGCTCTACTGACTCTCTTGGCACTGATCATCACAGCGGTTTGGAAAAACCTGCCATCTGGAAGCTATCAGCAGGAGTTAGATGATGAACTTATCAGAATTCAGTTGGAAGCTTTAAACAACATTATAAGCTATCCCTCAGAGAAAAAGTGAAAGTCAAAAATGAAATAAGCTAACGGAGTTCAGCCTAGGCGACAAGGGTTTGTTCTATCATCTGTGGTGAATACAGCCAGAGAAGTTACTTGCCATATGGACTGGGCCTGCTACTGTTTTAACAAAGAGAAGAGCTGAATACTCCATCTGCGATGATGATACAAATATTGTGTTTAATAGATTACATGACCAGTAGCTGAGGTCATTCCCCAGTCTCATCTTGGGAGGTGAAGTGTCATGGATGAGGCCACAAATGGTTCAGCAGATCTTTTTTCAACCAGTGGAATGAGTATAAGTCAACCCCAAACCGATGGAGGTGCAGGCAACCTACTTGCCACGGATAGTGACAAATGGGCCCTTTTTATAGATAGGGTGAGCAAAGGAATTTTCACAAATATCAGAGTATGTCAAGCAAAATAATTTTCTCCATGACGCTTGAGTGGATTTACTTATTGCCAACAACGTCACCAAAATTCCATCTGGAATTTTGACCCCCCCTTTTTTACCTTAGGGGCCAAAATAATTTTCATTCTTGCTTATGATGAAATGATGACTTGACCAAATTACACTGATGGGAGTGATTGAAGCACCAGAGTGAATACTACAAAACTGGACATCATCTATTCAAGAGTCAAACAAAACCACGATGTGGTGCACATCATAGGAGCTCCATCACTTGAACCTGAAGTCAACCAGCATATTACCAGATTTGATAATAACTCAACATTGGAAGAAGGTACAACTGCCCAAAACTCAGAAGTGGGTATTAATGAAAGGGACCCTGGACATCCAGATTCAGGGTAATTACCATGAGAAGGAGCTTGTGGATACAATAATTGGCTCAAATGGATGAAGCTATGAAAGCAGCAGTTAGGCGCCATCTAACTAGGGGATCTTGAAAACCCTCATATCAAAACCCATATCTCAACTCATTTTCATTACTCATTCATTTTACTATCTTATTTTTCACTTGGAGTATAAAATACTTTGCTTTTTACATTAGTATAAATCCTTAATAAAATCCTCAGTTTAATTTTTTTTTCTTTCACTTATATTGTTTACCCAATCTAATTGCCAGTAGTCAGTCTGGAATTAGCCAAGTGAGAAGTATACAGTAACCAAATTGAGTTTTCTACTCTGTTTGAACAAGAACACTCTATATTGCAGATACCTTGGGGCCAAGCTGCCAATGGATAGGTG